>OZ005660.1:124371505-124640839 GCA_963930645.1 Salticus scenicus | reverse complement strand
AAATAAATCACAGATTGCAGCTGGTAATAGTTATTTTTTTACAGTGCAGGGCGATCGTAATTAAACTTGGCCTATTCAGAGAATTCTGTAGCTGTAACTAAAATACAGGTTGAGTCAAAACTTTGTAGACGGACATTTTGAAAAATGAGCTGAAAGAGTCTAAAAAAAAAAGTTCTTACGGCTCATTCGGAAGGGTAGGTTGATTTCTTTCTCCTTATCAAGTAGCCGCCATTTGCTTTCAAAACGGCGGCTACAAATTATTAATGAACTTGGTGATAGATAATGGGCTTGATGATATTTGAGTGATAAATTCAATTTTCCACTTTGGTTTGAACGGATTAAGTATTTCGAAAGTTACTATGATAACAAATTTTCAAGTGTCCGCCACTTGGAAACAATATAATGGAGGAAGTTGCTCAGCAAACTCGTCCAAGATATTTCAAGCTTAAGTTCACTGTCCAACTTTGGTTCGAATCAGTGCAGTGTTTCAAAAGTTATTGTTATGATAAATTTTCAAGCGACAGTCTAAGTGGCTGCAACTTGAAAACAAAATGGCGAAGCAACATGCCCAGCAAAATCATACAAGATATTTCTAAGATAAGCTCGTTGTCCAATTTTAGTTCAAATTAAATCAGTATTTCAAAAATTATCGTGATAAGAAATTTTCAAGTGGCACCGTGATTTCAAGTGGCCAATACTTGGATAAAAAAGATGGAGTGACGTACCCAGCGAACTTATCTCAGATATTTGAATGTTAAATCCACTACCCAAATTTGATGCGAATTGATTCAGTATTACAAAAGTTATCATGATAAAAAAATTTTCAAGTGGCCGCCAAATGGAAATAAAATTGCGGATCAAGTTACCAAGCGAATATATTCAAGATATTTGAACCATAATTTCACTGTCCAACTTTTGTTTGAATCAATTTAGTACTTTAAAAGTTATTTTGATCGCACATTTTCAAGTGGCAGCGTGATTTCAAAATGCCAACTTGAAAACAAGATGTTGGAATGAGTTGCCCAGCGAACTCATCCAAGATAATTATACGATAAGATCACTGTCCAACTTCGGTTCGAATTGAATCAGAATTTAACAAGTTATGTTTATAAATTTTCTAGAGGTAGCCAAATTTCAAGTTGTCTCGCTCAGTTTATACATCTGCACTTTGTTTAAAATGGCGGATAAAGTTCGTTAATAAACTTGATTATGACCATTATTTAGTCTATGTATACTTCAAAATTTGTGGAAATCCGGTCTCGAATACGCTTTTTACAGTGTGCATTTGAAATTTGCAAGTGGGCTCCACTTGAAAACCAAACGGCTGAGCAATTTGGTTAACAAACTCATCCAAACTTTTTAAAAGATAAGTTCACTGTTCAAATTTGGTTCGATTTGGAGTATTATTTTGGAAGTTATCGTGATTTTAAATTATCAAGTGGAAGCCTGATTTCAAGTGGCCCCCGCTTAACTTAAGATATCCAACCCCTTTGTTAAGAATAGCTGATAAAATTCATTAATAAACTTGATTGAGACACTACATGGACTATTTATGCATGGAAATTCAAACAAATTCGGAATGCGCTTTTTACAATTTGAATTTGAAATTTTCAAGTGGTCTCTACTTGAAAACAAAATGTCGGTGCAACTTGGTTAAGAAACTCATCCAAGATATTCATAAGATAAGTTAAGACACTGTCCAAATTTGGTTCGATATGGAGTGTTATTTCGGAAGTTAACGTGATTTTAAATTTTCAACTGGTAGCCTGATTTCAAGTGGCCCTGCTTAAATTAAGATATCCGCAACTTTATTAAAAATGGCAGATAAAGTTCATTAATAAAATTCATTGAGTTATGATCTTATGTGCTTATATGGTCTATGTATACATCAAAATTCAAACAAATTCGAATACGCTTCTTACAATTTGAATTTGAAATTTTCAAGTGGTCTCCACTTGAAATTAAAATGGTGTAGAAACTTGATTAACAAACTCACACAAATTATTCATAAGATAAGTTCACTATCCACATTTGGCTCGATTTGGAGCATTATTTCGGAAGTTATCATGATTTTAAATTTTCAAGTGGCCCCGCTTAACTTAAGATATCCGCAACTTTATTAAAAATGGTAGTTAAAGTTTATTAATAAAGCTCATTGAGACCCTAATGTTATTAATGTTTACATTAAAATTCAAACAAAGCTGGCTTAAATTCACTTTTCACAATGGGGGTTTGAAATTTGCAAGTGGCTGCCACTTGAAAACAAAAAGTCGGAGCAACTTGGTTAACGAACTCATCCAAGATATTTATAAGATCAGTTCGCTGTGCAAATTTGGTTGGATTTGGAGTATTATTTCGGGAGCTATCGTGATGATAATTTTTTTTATGTATATATATATATGTATATATATTGGGTTGTTCCATAATTATTGGCAGCAACCGATATAGGCAAATTCTACAGATCATTTCGACCAGTACAGTAGTGATGCAACACCAACCACACCTGCAACGTGAAGTGGAAGAGTCCACACACTATATAAATGCCAGTCGGGGCACTGGAAACATTTAAGGACGTGATGGAGCAACGCGATGTGCGAATCGTGATTCAGAACGAGTTCCGGCTTGGACATTCGGTGGCTGCATTAGTGGCCAACGTCAACAAAGCACGGGGTGCGGGCACGGCAACTGAGCGGACAGTCTATGGATTGTTTGCGAAGTTTCGTAACGGCGATATGGAGGTTGGCCATAAACCTGGAGCCGGTTGTCCAGTCCGGTGTGATGTGGATCATTTACGGCGGAAAGTTGACACCCGAACAAAATCAACGGTACGACAGCTAGGAGCCGAACTATCTGTAGCACCATAGACAATCTCACGTTATTTGACGGCAATGAGCATGGTGAAAAAGCTCGAAACATGGATACCACATGACCTAACAGAGAAGCAACGTCTACCGCGCCTGGAGACCTGTAAATCTCTACAGGAGCACGAGGTTAGAGAGCCATTCTTACATCGTAGTCTGGGTGTGGATGAAAAATGGGTGTTGTACGACAATCGCAAGCGCAGAGCACAGTGTCTGCATAAAAGTGAACCTGCGAAACAGATTTCCAAACGAAACCTCCATCCACAGAAAGTTCTCGTCTCCGTTTGGTGGACCGCCAAGACCGCGGTCCATTATGAATTTCTCCCGAGAGGCCAGACAATTAATTCGGACGTGTACCGTCTTTAGTTGGATGAATGCCACAGGAAACGTCGCATCAAACAACTAGCACTGGTCCATAGGTAAGGTTCCATACTTTTGCAGGATGGAGCTCGACCCCATGTCTCAGTTGGTAGCAGGCATAAGATCCAGAATTTGGGGTATGAGATTCTGCCGTACCCACCTTATTCTCCAGACCTGGTTCCGATTGATTATCACATGTTTCGCCATTTGTACAGGTTTGTGAGGGACAAACAATTCTCGAACCAGGTGATCTTTGATTTAGGGGGTTCGTGATTTCTTTGACCAATGTGACGCTGACTTCTGCCACCGTGGCATTTTTTCGATCAAAACTCGTTGGGTGAAGTGTATATCTGCCGATGGCTGCTACTTTGCTGAATAAAATCCATTTCTTTCTCTGTGACTCATGTTTTCTTTATTGTTTCATTTTCTGCCAATAATTATGGAACGACCCAATATATAGATAAACGAAGTGATTGCAATAGTTCAATGGGAAATCAACCTAATAAATAAATAAAATAAGATAAAGCCCGTTACGTGGCGTATTACAATCAAATTGTTTGAAATGATATGAAATAAATAATATGAAATAAATGTCTGGGGTCTGTTTTAAAAATTTTAAACATTGTAAAATTTAAAACTGTTATTATTACATTTTGTAGCCGTATAACAAAAAAGAGTGATAATTGTGTCGCTGCTAGTGAATAAGAAAACAATTTGTTTTGCATAAACAAATTTATTCAGCGTAAGTTTTCAGTATAAAAGGAGGAGATCCAGTAAGTAGAATTCTTTCAGCTGATATAGCTGTTAGTTTACCTGAAAGGGTAGTAATGTTGGAATTTTTTTACGAAAACTTTGGTCCGTTAGTTGGTTGGGTTTTATGTCGCACTAGTGCTGCGCAGTAGGCAATCTGATGTAAAGGATTATGTGTGACAGGTGACCAGTGATAAGCTGCGGTCGGCTATTGATCTGTCATTATTTATCTGTTGCCCACAAATAAATAATGATGCTACACAATAAATAATATGTTTTACACCATTAAATAGTGTCTAATAAATAGAAGAAGTGTCTGTAATAAATGAAGATGTTTGTATTGAAATTTGTTGCTTGTTTGTATTTTGATGTACCACATTCCGTGCGCGGAATTTTTATTTATTTATTTTTACCAGAATCTCTGAGTACATCCTTTGAATAAATATCTATTTAGAAATTTTAGACTCAATCTGCATTACAATTACAGATACAGAGAATGCAAAATAGGTCAAGTTTAATTACGATTACCCAGTAGAGTGGACCAAATGTCCTCGACACATTTTAAACTGTAATATAAAATCATATAGGTGTCACTGGTGGTTGCAACTTACATTACGATGTA
The DNA here is from genome assembly GCA_963930645.1 of Salticus scenicus. Classification (NCBI taxonomy): domain Eukaryota; kingdom Metazoa; phylum Arthropoda; class Arachnida; order Araneae; family Salticidae; genus Salticus; species Salticus scenicus. The sequence continues at coordinate 124,636,246 of OZ005660.1, read as the reverse complement.
ACTTAAAGCTAAAAAAATCGGTTTATAAGAAAATTAGTTCTAAAATTCTTCCTCAGATGGCGTTACTTCCCATTTCATTTTCATTACACAGATCCTTTTTTTTTTTTTTTTTTTGATTATGGTACGACTATATCGATCCCCGAATTAACCATTGTTTATTTCCTCTTGGGGAAATATGTAAGGTACGGACAATATGCTGTACTATTTTCAGACATAAATCTATTGAACACGCCATTAACATATATATAATGTAGTATCTTCCACGATCAATGATAATGAACACATGGATTGAATTCGATTCATGTTTGGATTAGGTTTTGGTTCGAGTTATCGAGTTGCACATATTGAAAGATAGCAATGAATTCCACAAAAGAAATGCTCTTTAATTTCTAGCATCGAGCTTTCGATGTTTTTCTTGCTGTTTTTAAGGCAAGAAAAACATCAAAAGCGCATCCATAAGGAAAATTTTAAGCTTTCTTTTTATTTGCTTAAACAAAACTTTTCACTGTAAGAAGCATTGTAAGCTGGTTTACCCTAAGCCAATTACTTGATTTTGGGCTTATTATTCTTATCCTTATTATTATGATTGAAAGAATTAATGAATGAATTAATGATTATCATTATGGATGATTATTAATGCTTATTATTATTACTACTACTATTAATTAATATTATTATTGTTATTATTGATATCATTATTATCCTCGTACCACCATTCACATAATATAAAATATATGATAAATTTATCCAGGCAAATTGCAGATATACTTGCGAAAATATTTCATTATATATATTAAATAGCAGTACGGAAAAAATATTAAAAAAGTCGCCTGTGGCTACCCTGAAAATGAAGTAACTCTAGAGTTCCACAATGCATGTTGTCTTTGAGTTGATACAGGGTGGTCAAAAAAAACACGATAGAAAGTATTTTAAGCTCCTGATTTCAAATCTACTGATATAAGTATAATTCTTCCATATTGTAATAGCACATATATTGACATTTAAGGTGAATGCTTGATTACCGGAAATAATGAATAACCAATATGGAATCACTGACCTAGGAAGAACGATTATTTATCGTAAGAATATTTTTTGAGGCGCCATTGAGGTACGGAAAATCCATCTCAGTGTCGTCTCACGACTGTATCCACAAAGGGTCACGGTGTGGTGTACCATATCGTCGAAACGGATGAGTGGTTCGATATTCATTGACGGTGTGGTCACGGGAGTGAAGTATCGAGAGTTTCTAGAGCGTCACTTTGGCCCTGAAGCGGGCTGACTCAACATAACACGCAAGTACTGGTTCATGCCAGATGTGTCTCGTCCCCATAGAAATGCTGATGTCTTCTTGTGGCTTATAACGACGTTTAGTGAGCGTTTGATTGTACTGGATGCAGAAAAATTCACAGGGCACGGGATAGAGTGGTCCCCATACAGTCTGGACCTAAATCCGTGCGACTTCTTCTTATGGGTTTACACCAAGGACAGAGTCTATAGGAATCCCTTTGATTCACTTGAGGGCCTGAAATCGACCATCAGAATTGAGATTGATGCACTTGATTCCGACACGCTCCAGCGCTTTATGACAGAGTTTCAGAACTGGCTTTATAACACTATAGTCGGGGACGGTAGACATTTCGAACACCTTGTATATTAAACGTTATTCATATCTTTATTAAATAACATAGGTTTCATGTTCATGTATATTTTATTTTTTCCCCAACGGTCGCTTACTTTCTATCATGTTTTTCGGACCACCCTGTACAATCCATTTTCTACAAAAGATTTTTGCTTTCGAACTTTATTTAAATATACAATTTTTCTAATCTCAAATTAGAGAATTATGAAAGAGTTAAATTTTTAATTATCTAACTTTTATCGTTCTATATGTCCAGTTTTTTATATTTTTAAAATGTTTTATTTAATTAGTTTTATTAAATATTAATTTCCTTATAGATAAATGCTCACTCGTAAAATGTGAAAACAATGGAAAATGTGAGATAAAAAATGGTATAGCAATTTGTAACTGCACTGATGGGTACACTGGAAAATACTGCCAGATAAGTATGAATAATGAAACATTTTGAATTTCTTTCTCTTTCTTTATGTATATATATATATATATATATATATAGTATATATATATATATATATATATATATATATATATATATATATATATATATATATATATATGTATGTATGTATATACATGTGTATATATAAATGTATTTTTATTGAAATAATTTTACATATTTAAAGAACTTTAACAATTTAAACCACTTAGTCGATTATCATTATTATTATTATTACTATTATTACTATTATTATTATTTTACCAGTACTGTAGTAACATACACATATTTGAATTTACTTATAAAAATAAATAAATAAATAAATATTAAAAAATATATTTGTAAGGTTTTATATTTTGCACAAGTTGGATTAATTTACAGCAGACTTCTGAGTAAACCGAACTAGTATATAATTTGATTAAAAAAATGAAAGCACGTGCTTCTTTATAATTATTATACACAAATAACGATTTTTTTCACTTGCATGTAAGGATTATAAAGAAACTAGTTGGCATAGGTGGACTCTGCTCAGTTCCCATCATATTTGTATTGTCATAAATTTCTAGTGCGAGACATATTATAATCATGTTAAAAGAAATGAATTTGACCAAAGTTTGATACAGCTACAGAATGAAATCCCCGCCTAATAGGCTATCCACCGTTCACTTCGATATATTAATCTTATTCTAATCTATTAATTTATTTTATCAGGGTCAATTCCGTTGTTTAGTTTTCATGCTACTATTTCCAATGCAATAATCCTCAAAATTCCTATTTATATGAAAAATTTACAATTTCGCTAGGTTGATAAAATCGTAAATTACGAATAATTTACGAAATTTTTATATTAGAATATTTGTATTCAATCATGTTCAAACAAATATCATAAATGTAATTTTGAAGTTGTCTAATGTATTTATGATCCTCAAAATGGAAGTTTATGCTCAATTTTGCCATATTCTGACATGTTAAGTAAATCGCAAATTCCAAATAACTTGGGAATTTTCTAAATTAGAAAAATCATAGTCTATGATATTCATGCCAGTATCCTAAATAATATTTCAAAAGTGGTTTGACATCTTTACGATGAAAATATCCCTCAAGATTGACGTTTATGTAAAATTTTGCTCTATTCTGCCATGTTAAAAAATTCGTTAATTTTTAATAACTTACGAAATTTCTATATCGAAAAATTCAAAGTCATTAATATTCATGCCAGTGTCCTAAATATTATTTCAAAAGTAGTCTGACATCTTTACGATGAAAATATCTCTCAAAATTGACGTTTATGTGAGATTTTGATTGACATTTTTACTGAATTTTGGGTCTGACATTTTTACAGTAAAATGTTTCCATCTAATGCACGTTTAAGTGAATTTTTGTCCTATTCTCCCATGTTAAGAAAGTCGTAAATTTCTAATAAGTTACGAAGCTTTTAAATTCGAATGTTGCAAATGAATAGGGTTCTCGCCAATGTCGAAAGTAATATTTTAAAACTGATCTGACCTCTCTGCGACAATTTGCTCTTGAGATATCGTGTACACAGACTAACAAACTAACGGACTAACACACTAACACACTAACAGACACCCTACAGACAGACACCATACAAATTTTGTCATTTTCGTATTCCTCACACCTGAAAACGCGTAAAAAAGTAAAAAAACCGAGGTCGAAAATTTTCACGATTACCTAAATTCCCCATACCTATAGTATGATGGGAAACTAACATGCTCTTATTTCCATATGATGCAAATAATTTTAAATGTATAATACTTTTAGTAGGAATATTGTATAGTATGCTTATTAGTAGTAGTATTGCACAATATTGGCATTGAAAGCGTCTTATATATGTACTCACTAGCAGGCTTTGCCCGCTTCGCTGGACACTATATTTAAAGGAAACTCTTTTCTATATAGCTTTATGGAAAATATATATCTATATATATATATATATATACTGAAATTGCTCAAAAGCTCTTTTTTCGGCGGCGACTTGTCCGTCCTCGCAGTCTCCGATGCATGCCCCCATTGCCTGCGACAGTAGCTTACCAGTGGGCTTCTATTTGGGTGCTTATCACATATGACAGTCTCGATACAGACAGTAACGAAAAATTTGAAGTAGCTCTTTAATATTTGAATCACAGTTACACATGAACAACATTATACGTGATGTACATAATATTTGCTTTTACGTTATTTCCTATATTTATTTGATTTAATCCATCAACCATAAAATGACAGCAATTTCAAGCCAAATATAATATCACAATATGCTATGAGCAGCTACGCGTCTATCGCATGAAACAATTATTATTATTATGCTTTCCGAGCTTTCATTCCGAGTGGATTCCATCCCTCGTTGACATCTATGGTAATGAGCAAGCGGATCGCTTAGCCAATTAAGGTTTTTTTTATTTCTATAACTTCCTCTTCAACTCTTACCTTCTCAGAACATCAATTTAAGGTTAATTCTGAAAATTCGAAGAAGTGGAATACCCCTCCCCGCCATCACTTGTATGCGGGTAAAGAGCCTGGCTCTTCGTTCGTTCTTAATTGAGACAGAGTCTCTATAACTGCATTATCAAGTTGGCAAGCGGTCACATAAAGTATCTCTCGTTCTTTGAGGGCAGAAAGATCTTTGCAGTCTGCTCAAAATGTCAAGTACAGCAGGCCTCAGCTGAACATATTCTGGACTGTTGGGTCTTTCCAGAGAGGACTTATACTCTTCCCCCTCTTCTGGTTCTCGACTTTCTTGGGGTTAAAGGTGTAATGTATCTTGTCTGACCTCGTCAGACAGTTGGAGGATGATAAGCCACAACACAATACAACACAACAGATATTCTGTCACAACAAATTCGTATCAAATGGATAATATCGTTACCGAATTTTTTTTTTTCTTTTTTGTTCTTGTATAAAACGGATAATCTTCCATGCTTGATAAATTATTGATTACACAAGCCTGCAAAAACGCAATTTTATTTTATTTATTTACGTTTTTTTTTTTTTTTTTTTTTTTTTCTTTTTGCACTAAGTTGGGTGTCTCTAACGTGTTTTGATACGCTGAATCCAGAAATGATTGTCTTTTCTTCCTATCACGTAAGGAATTTTCACAAAGTAAGGATGAAGATCGGAAAATGTCTCACAGATGCTGTAATAAAGTCGAAAGTATTTATGCTAAAATACATTTAAATGGTCTATCATTATCTTTTAAATGTGTTTCATTGCGTAGAATGTCCCATTACAGATTTACTCTTCTGCACGGCTTCATGGCCATAGACCTTATTCAGATAGACTGCGCCACCAATAGGACCATTGTACCAATAGCACCAATAAGACCATCTTACCATTATAGTGAATGTTCTCAACACGAAGTTATAATCTGATACCCTCATCCTTTGTGGCCAGAGAAGTATGCCACGTGACAGGGACTTGTAGGAGGTTCTTCCATAAGAAAGCCCTTATTTTTGTAAGAATTCAAACAAAACGGTTTTTTAAAAAATAATCTTTTATAATTAATCTATGACATTTCAGCTTTCTAACCATGCGTAAATCTAAAGGCTTAAGAAGAAAAAAAAAAGCCAGATTATGAGAGGGGTTGCGTGGTCTATCTATATAAAGTCTATATTCATGGCCTTAATGGGGGTGGGGGGGGCAGCATCCAACAATAATCTGTTAACTCTCCATCATCCCTAATACATACCTCCTCTACATTTCTTTGATGTCTTGATGAAATAGCTATCTTTGTCCTTCGCTTACATCACCCAGATTTTACGGGAAATGACTTAGATTGGAGTTTAAAAGCTAGAGCTTTAAACTAAAAAAAATCCTATTTTTAGTCAAAACTGTACGTGATGGAATTTTTTAAATAGATTTTCCTTAATCAGCGTCCAAAAATACACCAGAAAAAAAGATCAACTCGAAGAAAAAATTTCATCGCAGGCCTGAGCTTGAAAAGTTTGCAGTCAGAAATCTTATCTATCTATAGCAATTCCTTTAACCCATTTAATCCCATTGTCCTATTTAAAGGACAGCTGAAAAATAGCATATAGAAATCAGAAATTGCTTGGTGCGAATATTTTGTCAACTGGAATATATAATGGTATATATAAGCTTCTGCAAGCGTGTTACGTGTCTCACCTCCTTCTCCATCTGGAATCTTTGTTTAATCATTACATTAGGGGGCGTAGTTTATCTTCTATTTGCGGTTGAAAATTCTTTCTGGAGAACTATCATGTAAATAAGAAAGTATTATACAGATAAAGCAAAACTTTATACTCGGAAAGCTCTTTTCACTATTGAAGAGAACACTAAATCATATAAGTGCAAATTTCATCCTCTTTATTTCAATGACTTGCGAACAAAGTGGATAAGATTTCTTATACAGAATATATATATATATATATTCAAATATTGTTGTATTTAGTTTATTTAGGTTTAATTAACCTTAAAAAATATAATTTTTCTCAAATTTGAGCAAAATAAATAAATTGTGATAAAAAGGGTTAAGTAGTAAAAGCGGAAAGAAAATATATCAAGCGCATATTTAAATATTTAATATTAAAAAAAATTAAATATGAACTCGGTGATTCGATAGTTATAAATGTTTCAGATATATTTTTAAAAAATTGACAAAAGTATTTAATCTCTTATTATTGATAATAAATTTAACAAATATCTTAGGCAAGTAATATTTCTAAGTTGATTCTGATTCATTCAGTTATTAAATAATTTAACTTATAATGATATAGGCAATTAATTTACTGTTTTTTGTATACAGGACTTGTGAGAACTCATATAGATTGAAACAAATGCTCTTCGTATTTTTAACTTTATCAGATTGACAGAAGTAGAAAAATTAAGCTAAGGATTTTTGTGTTACAGTGAGGACGAAAATGCAGAGCTGCCTGAGGCGACTTTTTACTTTTTTTTTTCTTATATATTATTATTATTAACTTCGTATCATCATTCCCATAACATAAAATTTTTAATAAATTTATGCGGGCAAAGTGCAGATATACCTGCGAAAATATACTATAAATTTTATTTTTTGAATATAGTAGTACGAAAAAAAAAAAAAAAAAAAAGTCATAATCCATTAAAAAAAAAAAAAAAAAAAAAAAAAAAAATTCTTTCATATTTTGTTTAATTAAGCAATTTTTCTAATCTTAAATTAGAGAATTATAAAAGAGTTACATTTTTAATTTTATTACTTTTATTACTCTATCAGTCTATTTTTAATATTTTTAAATTGTTTTATTTAATTAGTTTTATTAAATATTAATTTCCTATATAGATAAATGCTCACTCATAAAATGTAAAAACAATGGAAAATGTGAGATAAAAAATGGTACAACACTTTGTAAGTGTATTGATGGATACACTGGAACATACTGCGAGATAAGTATGAGTAAAAAACAATTTGGATTTCTTTCTTTCTTTCTTTTTTTTTTTTTCATAAAAATATTTTTTTTTGATAAATATTTAATAAAAATAATTTTGCACTTAAAAAAAATATATATAAATATAAATATATATATATGTAAATAACAATATATATATATATTTAACAAATATATATAAATGTTTATAGTATTTAATATTTTGCACAAGTTTGACTAATTTACAATAGACTTATGAGTAAATTGAATTAGTATATAATTTTATTATTATAATCAATTCATGTGTTTTTTATAACCATTATACACTAAAAGCAGCGTTTTCAGATGAATATTTTTCAATACCACCAAATTTTTAAAGTATTCTATAGATCGGTTCAACTACACCCGTTTTAGTTTCTGTATAAAGTAATTGCTTCAATATAAAATCAGTGGCGTTAAAAAATAAAAATGTAGCATTCATCTGTCAAACCTGACTTAAGTTTATTTTATTTTAACTAGTATGTAAGGATTATAAAGTAGCGTGTTCTTGTATCATTATATTGCAAATATTTTCAAGCTATAATATTTTTAGTATTAGAAATATTATATGGTATTATTATTAGTACTTTTGCACGATATTGGTATTATAAGTGTCACATGTATGTATAATAAGTGCCATATAGTATATGTATAATTAGCTCACTGATAGCTAATATAAATTAAAATTAAATTAAAAAGTTCATAGCAAAACTATAACATTGTAATACTCCTATTTTGCAATAAAAACTAAACTGTAATAAATTAAATATAAATAAATGGCCATACTTGGAAATATGCTACAAAACATTTTCGGTACGGGCCCGTACGTGCAAACTTCCTTGTAGGTGTGTGTTGGCTTGACAGGCTCTAACACGAAAGACTCTTTCTCATCTTCTTCTTGACTAGGTGTCGCCACTTGTCGATGTCCGCTGTCTCGTTTTGATTGCAACTGCGCTCATTACTCATAATTAAGCTGTAGAAATTATGAGTATCTATAAATTATCATCTAGAAAAGTATAGACTAGAAAGTCTTGATAATTTCGTCTATTAAGGTTATTTGTTTACTTTTCACCCATAACTCGGAAATCTATATTTCTAGTCTGAAGATTCAGAAAATGACCACTTATTCGTTCGGATGAAGACGGTGTATTTCTTTTCTCAGTATATGTATAACAATGTATAATTTTGTTATATGTATATGTATGTATATGTAATTATATGTTATATGTTACATGTAATATGTAATTTTGTTATATATAACAAAATTTTTGTGACAACTCTAGATGAATAGCTAATGGACAGTATTTCATAAAAGTTTATATTTAGTTGCACCTTCAGATACACCTATCAACTTTTGTTGCATGTTAGTCCACAGGTGGCCCATAGAATGCTTTAATCTCTCCCAATTACAGGATGGTCGTTCCTTAGCTTTAATAATGTATAATTGTACAAAACGTGACGTGTGAGTGGATTATTACGAAACACTGGGCTGATTTAATTTGGGTGAATATCGGTCGACATGTGGCACATCTATAATGCAGTTGTACATGTGTATCAGAAAGCTGTATGCGTGAAACCTGATATGTGAGAGTGGCGTTATAAAAAAGAATTCTTACTTATTTGATTGGATATCGGTCGACAGTTAGTGTTGTTAGAACATAATCTTTGTGATTTTCAATATTGCTACATCTCAACATTTGTTTTTTAAAATTATATCAAACTGCATAGATAAGATCTTTATTGTGAGCACAGATTATCATACGATAGGACAGTGAAGCTAAAACGCGAACCGGAAATATAGTAGCACCACTAGTGTCAACAGAGGGGAACTACATGTGTTAAGTCTACATGAATAGCATCTTTGATAGAAAATTGTTTTTCTATTTCGCGAGTAGTTAGTAGCAGTTTAGTATGGGAAGTTTTCTTTTTCTTCACTTTCTATTGTTATTGAATTCACAAAATTATCCTCAAACATTCACAGCTATTCTTCTAAGAAATAAAAAATATTTTTTATAATGTTTAAAAATTTGTGAAACATATTCATATTCAAATACAAATTAAAATTACAAACTGTAATTCTAAAATAGCAGTATGAAATCATTAAATATTTAACGTTGCTTGGTTTAAATAATACAAAATGCCTTAAAATAAAAAAAAAAAATTTTTATTTTATGTATATTTTTAATGTATATTTTCTTAATATTCAGCACTTGCTTCTTAAAATAAATTGCTTTTGACAATCAAGTTTGTAAACAATAATAAAGTTGCCAACGAAAACGTATGTGCAGTTTTCTTTCCTTCACTTTTTCTACTACTTTTAAATTTACAAAATCATAACATTCACAGCTATTTTCTAAGAAATAAGACTAATTTTTATTATGTTTGAAAATAAATTTTTCCAAACACATTCGTGTTCAAGAGTACAAATTAATATAACAAACTGTAATGCTGAAATAGCAGTATGGTATGAAATCTTAAATATTTAACTTTGCTTGGTATAAATAATACAAAATGCTTTAATATGAAAAAAATATTTCTGGGTTATGTATATTTTCGAAATTTATTTGCTTAATATTTAGTACTTGCTTCTTAAAATAAATTGCGTTCGACAATCAAATTCGTAAACAATAACAAAGTCCAAACGTAAACATCAATAATGGTTAGTCGGTTGGATGTTGGGTTTAACGTTGCACTAATATTACGATATGAACATAGATACAATAAAAATAAGACGAGCGATTGCGTAAGCTGGAGAGCTCGAGAAACTTGCAGCCGTTGACAATAGGGTCGTTGCAGTCAAATTCCGGTTACCGAAGAATATACGGGAGTGTCCTATCTGTATAATAATCTGTGATTGTGAGGAGCCTAAAATTTAATATTTATTCATATAAATTAGTAGAGTACGCTGTTATATAGAATGAAATAGTATAACATTTTGTGGTGACTATAACTCACTAACATTTTTAGAAGAAAAACAGTGAAATATAATCAATTTCAACTTTAAAATTTCATACACTTATTGCTCTATCTCTTTACTTTAATGCTATTTTTATCCAATTCGTTCCTATCCTATTTTCAACCTACTATTAATGCTATTTTTTATTTAGTTAGTTTCATTAAATTTAATTTTCATTGTAGATAAATGCTCCCACATCAAATGTGAAAATAATGGGAAATGTGAAATAAAAAAGGGTAAAGCAGTATGTAAATGTACAAATGGATACAGTGGAAAGTATTGTGAGAGAAGTATGAATATACAGCATCATAATATTTCTTTTGCATCTTTATTATCTCTTGAATCTTTGTATGATAAATTACGTATAATCATTCAAAACAGTTTTAAATCTAAATTTAATTTATTTATTTATTTATTTATTTATTATTATTTTTTTTATGTATTTATTGATCAAGTAATTTTATGTGATTACTTTAAAGCAGTTCAAATACACTGATGGAAAAAAAAATCCCAACACCAAGAAAAAATTATTGTACAGTAATGAAATTTCAGCAATACATTTGTCTAGGTAACATATTTAATTGATTAAAGTTTCAAGATCGAAGGTAGAGCCATTTCAAATGTGAAATGTTGGTACATTAGTAACCGGTGTAACCGCCAGAATTTTGAATGCAAGCATGCAAATGTGCATGCATTGTGTCGTACATTTGTCGGATATCAGTTTGTGGGATGGAGTTCCATGCCTGTTGCACTTGGGCGGTCAATGCCAGGACGGTTAATGCTGGTTGTGGATGACGCTGGAGTTGTCGTCCAATGATGTCCCATACGTGCTTGATTGGAGAAAGATCTGGTGATCTAGCAGGCCAAGGCAACATGTCGGCACTCTGTAGAGCATGTTGGGTTACAACAGCGGTATGAGGGGGAGCGTTATCCTGTCGGAAAACACCCCCTTGAATGCTGTTCATAAATGGCAGCACAACAGGTTGTATCACTAGACTGACGTATAAATTTGCAGTCAAGGTGCGTAGGATAACCACGAGAGTGCTCCTGCTGTCATACGAAATTGCTCCCCAAACCATAACTCCAGGAGTAGGCCCTGTGTGTCTAGGCCGCAGACAGGTCGCTAGCAGGCGTTCACCTGGCCTCCTTCTAACCAACACACGGCTATCACTGCGACCAAGGCAGAACCGGCTTTCATCAGAAAACGCAACAGATCTCCACTCCGTCCTCCAATGAGCTCTAGCTTGACACCACTCACGTCGCAAACGGCAGTGGTTTGGAGTCAGTGGAATGCACGCTACAGGGCGTCTGGTTCGGAGCTGTCCTTGAATTAACCGATTTGTAACAGTTCGTTGTGTCACTGTAGTGCCAACTGCAGCTCGAATTTCAGCTGCAGACGCAGTGCAATTAGCCACAGCCATACGCGGAACACGGCGGTCTTCCCTCTCAGTAGTGCCACGTGGCCGCCCGGAACCCGGTCTTCTTGAGGCAGTACCATCCCTTGACCACTGCTGCCAACGACCTCGTTCAAACTCAGTGAGCTGTTGATAATGGCTTCTTCGTCTTCTTAGAGGCATCCTTGACTAACATTAACCCACTACGTCAAATCTCAACTATAAATAACGATCACGAACCTTACAGCGCTTATTTAAAGCAAACCTCATTTGCATGTTCATAGTGTCGCTACAAGCGCCACACTTATGCGCGTAGCTCTAAATTTGAATCGACGTCATCTTTCAGATGTATAAACACGCCTACCAAATTTCGTTTATCTAGCACAGCTCCTTCCTGGTGTTGGGATTTTTTTTTCCATCAGTGTATTTAGGCAATGTATTGGAATTTTAAAACTTTTTTTTTTTTTTTTTTTGCTATGATAACTTGCACAAATTTAAATTTACCTGCAAACAAATGTTTTTTAATGAATTATATTTTGCATTATATTAACCAATTTACTCTTACTGGAGATTTTAAAATAATTTTTCCAAACCTTTAATTGATTTTTAAAAAATAATTTGACTTAAAATGTTCAAAATTTCATTAAATATTATTTAGCAGCTGTTTCTGTTTTTACTTAAAAAAATACTGAATATTAAGAAAAAAAAAAGTTTACTTTTCTTAAAAAATTGTACATATTAATTTAACTACATACAACTTCGATAAAACTTCATAAAGTAATCTTTAACAGATACGGAATAGTTAAATTAAACATGCTTATATATCATTATAATAAAATTATTTAAATAATACTGTTGCGTACTTGGGGGTTCGTGAGTTGTCCGAGAATGAAAGGCAAAACTTATAAAAATTCAGTAATTTATTCACAAAAAGTTCCAGAAAAATACAGGTCTATAAACCAAGTATCAGCTTCAATTCAACCAGTAAACACAGCTTAAACAACAGCTGTCAATAGCAAATCCACAGTACAAATTGTATAGCAATAAAACTTGAAGCAAGTCTCTTTCAAAGAGGCTCCAAAACAATGCAGCATTGACAGAAGCTGATCTCAGACTGAACTGAACTGACTCTCTGACCGACTTGGCGGGAAAGCAGCCTTTATATACCTCTGTAGAAAAGTGTGGAACATTTCAGAAATCTCCATATCTCATCAGCCAATGGGATTAGAGCTTCCATATTTGGTATAGCCCTAATAAGGATTTTCTCGCCAAGGTCGCCAAAAGAATTGCCAAGGTGGGAAAAAGTCGCCAAATTTGGCGCCAAATCCATTACCTGCCTTATTGGGGCTTTTTAATGCATTTTTAAGGGAAAATAAGGCTATTTCAACGCTAAAACGACTAGAAATGCACAAAATTAGCACTTTATCAACTTACTAAGCCTCTTTGAGAGAATTTATACAAAAAAAACCACAATTATTTACAATTTTGCAACACTGCCCCCCTCCCAAGGACTGCACGTCCCGAGCAGTGCAACCCTTGGTCAAGAGGCGAAACTAACCAAATTTACACAATCTAAAATACAAAAACTAAGTTGCATATAACGACAAAATAGAAACAAAAATCAAGTGAGAAATATTTACAAAATTCACAAATATTTTAAGACTGTGTATGGTCCGTCCCAGTTGCACTGTAACTTGGGAGAGAGTCCTTTGCGTCGAACAGGATTCCACAACCAGACCTTCTCTCCTTCCTCGAACTCATGTTGCGTAGCCTTTAGATCGTACCTTGTCTTCATTTTCTCCGTTGCAATGTGAATCCGCTCCCGAGCAAAGTTGTGTACGTCATCAAATCGTGCCTGGAGATCTTGGATGTACTCCTCGGGCGATGAAGGCGCATCGGGTGGACAACCAAACAAGAGATCACAAGGGAGACAGAGTTCACGTCCAAAGAGCATCTGGGCTCGAGTATAGCCGGTGGTTTCATGGACAGCACTTCGATAAGCCAGCAGGAACAATGGCAACTTCAAGTCCCAATCTTGCTGGTTCCTTGATACTAGAAGAGAGAGGTTATTCAGGATGGTACGGTTGAACCTCTCGACCATGCCGTCCGACTGGGTATGTAAGGGTGTTGTCTGCGTTTTGTCTATGCCAAGTAGTTGACACAGTCCTTTGAAAACGGCAGAGGTAAAGTTCGGACCTTGGTCGGTATGAAGTTGTAGGGGCGTACCGTACCTTGACACCCATTGCTGCACTAGGATCTCTGCGACTGTGCATGCCTCTTCATTGGGAATGGCATATGCCTCAGGCCACTTGGTGAAACAGTCCATCACGACGAGGATGTATTTATTTCCACTGAAGGTCCGTGGCAAAGGACCTAAGATGTCGAGTGCAATCCGTTCAAATGGTGCTCCCACGTTATACCGTTTCAGTCTTCCTCGACTTCGTTTCTGTGGGCCTTTACGTGCCGCACAAGCACCACAGGATTTACACCATTTCTCCACATCCTCCTTTGCCTTGCACCAGTAGAAGCGTTCCCGAACTTTTTGCAGAGTCTTCATTACCCCAAAATGGCCTCCGGTAGAGCTACTATGCAGTTGTTCTAAAACATCTGGAATTTTTGATCTTGGTAATACAATCTGCCATCTGAAGCTTTTCCCATCATCAGATTCCCACTTTCTGGATACTACGCCGTTTCTGATATGAAGAGAGTCCCAAAGTGCCCAATAACTTTTCGTAATGGGACTAAATCTGTAAATGTCCTGCCAGGTAGTTCTGTTGCTAGTCGTCTCCTTCAGCTGTAATATTGGCTTTATGTCAGGATCTTCCAACTGGGCTTTTCCAAGTTCTTCATCACTCCATGGATCGGGATCTTGTTCGGATGGTGTTGCGACAGTAACTTGGCGAGCAACTGGCTTTATTCTTTGGTGTTTATCCTCGGATTTAGAGCTGTATTTATGATCTTCGGATGGAGGCTTCTGCAAGAAGGCATCTGGATTTTCCCGAAGAGCTCCTTCTGTGTGCCATACTTCAGAGACATTCTTCGTTGCTTCTCTAGGTGCTCTTACTGGGCAGCTTCGTTTGATATGACCGTCTTTTCCACAGCCCTAGCATTTAGTTGTTGGAGTCTTCCCTTTTCTTTTACTCTCAAGAATGCGTAGTCTTCTATTAATTTCTGCAATCATTTTCTGAATCTCTTTAAGATCATCTTGAGAGCCGTTCACTTTGTCTGCTGTGCTGCTCTGGCGATGTTTACAGGAGGCTTGTTGGGCTGCCTCGAGCGTTAGGGCATACACCAAGGCTGACTCCACATCCTTCACGCCGGAGAGTCTGAGGGCTTTTTGGATATCTGGATTTCCGACAGCATCAATGAAGTATTCTAGGGCCAGATCATTGCGTGTCCCAGGTTGACAGTCTGGGAAAGCCAAATGTGAAAGCCTCTGGATGTTTGATGCCAGTTCTTGTAAGCTTTCCTCTGGTCTTTGACGACGGGACCTTAGCTGGAGTCGACTATATTCTTTGGACCATTTCTCTCCAAAACGTAGCTCTAGTGCTCTGGTTAAAGCTTCGAAGTCATGTCGCTGTTAGTTTGGAAGGGTCTCCAAAATCTCTGCGGCGTCGCCCCGCAGCGACCCTACAAGATGAGCCGTTTTTGCAACAGAGTCCCAGCCGTTAGCTTCAGTTACGATGGAAAACTGCGTCTTATATACAGTCGGCTGCAAAATTATTCAAGCACTAGCCAATAATTCCTATGTTAAAAAAGTACACTTAAGACTGTTTTGTTAAATAAATCCTTATCGAATCATGTCTTAGACTGACTAAGTACATGACTCGATAAGGATTTATTTAACAAAGCAGTATTAAGTGTACTTTTTTTAGACAGGGATTATTGCTAGTGCTCGAATAATTTTGCAGCCGACTGTACATGCCAGGAGGAACTGCCATCGTAGGTAGATAGCTTAATAAATTCCTTATTCTGGATTCTTCTCTCTTTCTTTTTAGTTTCCTGGGGCATGGATTCTAACTTTTTTTCTTCCACTTTTCCCCTTAGATCTTCTTCTATTCTCTTCAATTTACCTTCTATCTCTGAAAACCTTCCTTTCAGTTCCTCATCAAAATTTTCTTTAACTTTCTCCTCGAAATTCTCTTTCATCTTCATAAATCTGTCTTCAAAATTCCTTTCTACTTTCGTAACATTTTCTTCTATCTTCATAGCTTTCTCTTCAAAACTCTCTTCTATTTTCAAAACTTTCTCTTCAAAATTTTCTTCTGTCTTTATAACTTTCTCTTCTATTCCATCCATTCTATTTTTCATCACAGTTAATTTACCCTCTATTGATTCTTTCACCGTTGAAAGCTCTCTTTATCTCATCTTGATTAGATTTAATCTCTGCGGTCAAACTGGCTTCCAATTATTTTTGTCCTTCCTTCATTTCTTTACTGAGGCTATCTTTCATCTCTCTTTGCGATGCTTCCATACTTTCTTTCATCTCTCTTTGTCCTTCCTTCATTCTTTCGATCAATCCGGTTTCCATCTTTTCCTGTCCTGTTTCCATTTTCTCTGTCAGTCCAGATCTTAACTCATTCATCTGAGCAGTGAGACCTTCTAGAAATTTCTTCATTTCTTGCTCCATAGCTCTCGTTATCACCATTCACAGACAACCCCGCTTCTGACACCAGAAATGTTGCGTACTTGGGGGTTCATGAGTTGTCCGAGAATGAAAGGCAAAACTTATAAAAATTCAGTAATTTATTCACAAAAAGTTCCAGAAAAATACAGGTCTATAAACCAAGTATCAGCTTCAATTCAACCAGTAAACACAGCTTAAACAACAGCTGTCAATAGTAATCCACAGTACAAACTGTATAGCAATAACACTTGAAGCAAGTCTCTTTCAAAGAGGCTCCAAAACAATGCAGCATTGACAGAAGCTGATCTCAGACTGAACTGAACTGACTCTCTGACCGCCTTGGCGGGAAAGCGGCCTTTATATACCTCTGTAGAAAAGTGTGGAACATTCCAGAAATCTCCATATCTCATCAGCCAATGGGATTAGAGCTTCCATATTTGGTATAGCCCGAATAAGGATTTTCTCGCCAAGGTCGCCAAAAAATCGCCAAGGTGGGAAAAAGTCGCCAAATTTGGCGCCAAATCCATTACCTGCCTTATTGGGGCTTTTTAATGCATTTTTAAGGGAAAATAAGGCTATTTCAACGCTAAAACGACTAGAAATGCACAAAATTAGCACTTTATCAACTTACTAAGCCTCTTTGAGAGAATTTATACAAAAATAAACACAATTATTTACAATTTTGCAACAATACGTTCCATTTATTAATAGCTTTGATGTTACATACAAATTCAATTAATTTATAGTCAACAGGAAGGTGATTACAATGAAGCATTGAGTAAATAAATAAATAAATAAGTAATAAATAAAAGAGTAAAGAATTGTGTTTCTTATTTTGTAATAAAAACTTAAATTCAATCACCAGCATATTAATTTTTAAGCCATGTTAAGATTGGTGCAATGGTATTTATTAGATACCGATCTATAAATATTATAAATATTACAGTAAGAAAGATATAACTGGAAAGATAATACATATTAAGTTAGATAAGTTAAAAGTACACATAATTTTTTACTAAAATCATCTAGCCTATACATTTTTGTATGATTTCATTTATTATATTTAAGAATCTTTTGAAAACTTTCACGCGTTTTTAAAATTATGGCATAAGAACAGATAATTTTATGCAATGACCACGAAAATCCAGTTAATCAGCATTGTTTTAATATTTCAAATAGAATATTTTTTAAGGATAATTATTTGAATAAATAATTACATAATTATTTGAAATGTATTCCTGAAATATTTGTGAAAGACTTTTTTTTTTTATTCTTATAAACTAACTTTATTGAATGGAAATAATTTCGAATATTTTTTCTATTGTTGTAAATTTGGATAAATAAATTTGACTATAACCATATGAATTTTCAAATAAAAAGAATTTATATCTAAACAAAGTAAAAGTTCTTCTAATTTAACGTAGCTTACAAATCTTACACAGACAGAAAAATGGAGCAAAATTACGAGCAAACCACGGCAGCCAACCATAAAAAAAATTTGGACTAGTGATGTATCCCCCGTAATTTTACGTTCTAACAAATATACAACTTTGAAGTAAATTCTTTGAATTAAATTAGGAAGACTATAGTTCTTTTATATCAGTCGCGATTTGTATGAATGTATAAATAATCTCTCGCAACCTTTAATAATATTATAGTTTTAAAAAATTAAAGAACACGCTTTTATAGAGATGTGAACTAAAAAGCACAAAATATCTGTCTTAGTATTAAAATGCAGGGTAAGAGAAAATCGTGTGAGTGGCACACCATAATATTTACATACATTTAAATCTTTAATTAGAATAATTTAGAATTAAACGAAAACCATTTTTAAGAAATCGCCCCTGACTGGGCTCGAACGCTAGACCTTTAGGTTCGTAGCGCGGCTCTTTACCTCACAGCCACGGCGTTCACGGACGGAAAGTCTTTTTTTTACAATATAGATTTTTTGTTTGCTCCCAGAGCGGTTACAAACATACAAACAAACATACAAACATACATACAACCAAACATACATACATACAGGTGAAGCTAATAAAAGCGTGTTAAAAATACAATTATTTTCAGTTTCAAATATAAAGTGATTCTTATACATGGCATCACTGAAAAACTTACACTTTACATTTGAAAGGATTTCACCGTAGAAATATAGTTTGATGACAGATTTGATCAAATTATGTAGATTAACGGCTTTTGCTTGTCAAAAAAATACCCATATTCTAAAATTATATTTTTATGACATCAATTTTCGGCTATGACCGTTTAGCTAGCAAAATGGTCATTTCCCGTAAAATTCTGCGTTCTAATCCCGTGATTTTATATTTTATTTTTACGATGTATTTACAGGTTATATATGAATTTTATTTTAAGAAATTAACTAAATATTTCTGAATTCTTTCCGTTTACTTTCAAAGTAAAGTTAAATCGATATTAAATTAATATACTGAATTAGTTGAAATGTTGCCAAAACTTTGATCACTTTAGTAATAATTTCGATTTTCTTCACTCAGGACACTTTTGTTCTTTTATTTTAACATGAAACATTTAAATGTAAATGTTACTTATAGATTAAAATTCTTTTTCAGATGTAACTACTATAGATGTAACTTCTGATGATGACATAGTTATCAGTCTTTACGTCAATAAAAACAGCACTTTGGCTAAAGGCACGAAAAATTTAAACCGTACTCGAACTCAGATACTTCTACGTCTCACCTCTGAAACTTTGAATTCCCCTGTAAACGGTAAATATAGTTATCCCTTCTTTTCTCACAGTTCTAGACTAAATAATCAACTTGTCAACTTTCCTAAAATACACGATTTTAAAATTTCGGGATGTATGAATAGAGCATTTAGAGAAAACCAAATAGGGTAAGTGCACCAGTGATTGACACTTTTAGAGCAATCTCTGATGTTTTTAATGTTCTAGTCATCAGAAAATATTTTTAGAAATCTTAAGTTAGTACATACAGTATGAAAGACATTCAGAACCACATATATGTAAAATATGTACATTTGATAATAATTATTATTTTTTTTATGAACTTTTATTTGACACCCATTTAATGTTCCAGTAATTGACACTGTGAGTTTTTCTAGTAATTGGCCCCCTATTTTCCAGAGTTTGACACTGCTACCCAACAAACACGGAGGTAATGGCCCACTTGTGGCTATGTTACCTTTGGCCATAAGCAACTTGTAGCGGCCCGCTATCGGTGGCCGTAACGGCAACGTAACAAAAGTGTCACGCCGGCCTCAATACGGCCAAATTAAGTTTGGCCGTAAGTACAGTAAGTTGCCCGCCATCATGCCACTAATGGCTAACATAAATGAAAATTAGCCAAAACATGCCCATTATCATGCCATTAATGCTTAACATAAATGAAAGCTAGCCAGAACTTGCCCACCATCATGTCATTAATGGTCACGATAACTGAAAATTAGCCGAAAGATGCCCACCAACAGGCCACTAATGGTTGGCAAATATAAAAATTGGCCAACAGTTGCCCACCATCATGCCATTAACAATTAATATTAAAGAAAATTAACTGAAAGATGGCCACCACCAAGCCACTAGTGGTTGACAAATATGAAAATTGGCCGTAAGTTACCCGTTATCTAGCCACTAATGGTTGACAAATACGAAAACTGGCCGCAAGTTACCCGTTATCAAGCCACTAATGGCTGACAAATATGAAAATTGGCCGCACGTTACCCGTTATCAAGCAACTAGTGGCTGACAAATATGAAAACTGGCCGCAAGTTACCCGTTATCAAGCCAGTAATGGCTGACAAATATGAAAATTGGCTGCAAGTTACCCGTTATCAAGCCACTAATGGCTGACAAATATGAAAATTGGCCGCAAGTTACCCGTTATCAAGCCAGTAATGGCTGACAAATATGAAAATTGGTCGCAAGTTACCCATTATCAAGCCACTAATGGCTGACAAACATGAAAATTGGCTGCAAGTTACCCGTTATCAAGCCAGTAATGGCTGACAAATATGAAAATTGGCCGCAAGTTACCCGTTATCAAGCCAGTAATGGCTGACAAATATGAAAATTGACTGCAAGTTACCCGTTATCAAGCCACTAATGGCTGACAAACATGAAAATTGGCCGAAAGTTACCCGTTATCAAGCCAGTAATGGCTGACAAATATGAAAATTGACCGCAAGTTACCCGTTATCAAGCCACTAATGGCTGACAAACATGAAAATTGGCCGAAAGTTACCCGTTATCAAGCCACTAAGGGTTGACAAATATGAAAATTGGCCGAAAGGTCCCCCTCTATCATGCCGTTAACAGTTAACATTAATGCAAATTAGCTGAAAGTGGCCCGCCATCATATCATTAACAGCCATTATAAATAAAAACTAGCCGAAAGTTGCCCACCATCAAGCCACAAATGGTTAATATTAATAAAAATTGGCCAAAAGTTCCCAACAGTGTTACTAGCAATGGCCAAAGCTCAAATTATTCCACTGGAAAATTTGTTACCAGAATTATTCATCACTTAATTTTTTTGAAATTCCATTTTCACATTCAGAAAATTCACATCCATTAAATTAGTACTCATTTTCTGAAAATTTGTAACATTTTTCATTTTGTGTTTAAAAATGTGAAAATTTAACTGTTTGTTTTAGCTTTGAAATAAAATATTAAAAAATGAACTTACAAAACAGAGTACTAATTGTATGGATGTGAATTTTCTGAATGTGAAAACAGAATTCAATGAAATACATTATGTGAAGTGGTTCATTGTAGTTACAAATTTTCCTATAAAATAACTTTGTTTTTCTCTGCCAGTGAACATAAGTATTGTATAATCTTGAAGTTATATATGGATTTGTTACCGTCATAAAATTGTTTTCAGAATAGCCAAGTCTGCATTTCTGGCCAATTTTCAATCAGAACTATCAGTGGTGTATCAGTAAAAAATATGCTCAGAAAATGTGAGAAGCACTTCTGTAACATATAGAAAATTTCAATGTTTCACTCAACTACTGAGTATACTTTATTTTCAGAAAGCAAAAATTTAATATATATACAGGGTGGTGACATACCAAATTTTTTCTCCTGATTCTTGGGAAAGATTAGGGGAAAAAGGCTGATCTGTCACTATCCTGATATATATACATATATAATTTCTTTATATATTATACAAAACTAATTTTTGTATTATTCTTTATATATAATAATGTATTAAAGGAAATTTCTGATTGATATATATATATATATTTAATATAAAGTATATTTTTACCAGCAATGGTGATATACAGGTATTTCAAGAATTCTGCCGAACGAAACAAATAATTTTTACATAGAAAAATACGCGGAGCACCATATATGCTCACAAGAAGGCATTTATTTGGCTGAAAGTGAATTGAGTAACACAAGCCATGGCACTGTTGATTGTCAGGGGCTGACCCACTGCCTGGCAACCACGATCTCCCGATTTGTCCCCCTATCAATATCTTCCTATGGAATTCATAAAAGACCTTGTGAACGACTCTGCTTAAGACTTTGTAGCACAAGTTGTTGAAATAGTACATATCTGTGACAGACCTGGACTGTTTGAAAGTGTTTGCCAATTCATGATATGCCATTGTGAAGCTTGTGTTGCTACCGATGGAAAGTATTTTGAGCACTTTTTGTAACATGCACACAGTGTTTCAATAAACTTGTTTTTTCTTTTAAAAATCCATATCTGCATTGATTTATATTGTATTGTTGTCTAATTAGTGCAGATACATGACATTTCTGCCAATATGTTTCTATGTAAAAATGATTTTTTTGACATGCCTGACCTACCCTTAAAGTTTCTTGGAACTCTTGGAACCTGCATACAAAAATTCCTCTTATTTGTTATTGATAAGCAGTAAACACAGTAACAATTTTTCTTCTCAAGTCATCATGTGACAAAACTAAATTCTGAATCTTGTTTTGTTGCTAAATTTTATTTCACTATAGTGACTCATTTTACCAGTTATTAGCACCCTATGCTCCAGTGTTTGACAAAAAATGTTATAATTCTTATGTGTAAAAAATATGATTTTATTATTCTTCTTATTTATTAATTATTTCGGGATAGATGTCAATTACTGGAGCATGCCAAACACTGGAGCAACTACCCTATTACTTTATAACTTATAAAAATTTAATAAGCCCACCTTTAATAAAAAAGCACCACAAAACTGGCGTTGTAAATAATATTACTTACAAACTTTGAATAAACACCATAAAATGCAATAAACTCGCAACAATTGTTTCGCGTCGAAAAAACACACGACCCTTCATCAGGCAAAGTAAGCACGAGTGCTGCAGTCAAAGCGGCAACGCACTGACAGCAGCTCACCCCCTATGTTTTGAAGTAATTATTTATAAAAATATATTATTATATTATTATTATTATATGATGATAATTGTTGTTTTGGCGATAACAAAATGGCGACTACAATAAACTAATCTATACAAAATACAATAAACTAATCTATATAATATTTTTCTAACGTGAACCAATATTCAAGCACGCGGATTCAGTTCAGTCATCTTAAAAAAAAAAAAAAAAAAAAAAATTGTTTGATGAGATTATTTCATAGAAAAATCTATTTTTAAAAGTTGCATCTTTACAACCTTTTAACCTAGCAATACTTTAAAAATATAAACAAAATATGAACTTTTGTTATAAATTGACTAAAAAACGCAATAAGAAAAAGCATAATCAAAGTTTGCGCTAAGTTTTTTAACAAAAAATTATGCCAAAATGAATGAATAAAAAAAGAAATTAAAAGGCATCGCCAACATGGCATAAAAAAAATTTAAAAGTCGCTATAGGGGTTTTATACTAAAGCAGTTCTGCCTGGGAAAGTGTGAAAACTGGGTCGTAAAGCACGAGTTTTATTTTGAAACTTTTCTTTGAATGATTTGGTTTAATACTATCATATAGCATTTCAACAGGCAAAAACTAATAATAATACGGCTTCTGATGAATTTAAATTGGGTAAGGTGAATAAAAGATTTTAAAGGTGAATAAAAGAGAAATAAATAACAAAAATTACGCACGGGTTTGCTAGTGTATTTTAGTTACTCGGATTAGAATCCTGTGCCTGTCAGATTTTGAAATTGAAATATTCATTTTGAGATTTCGTTGAGTCGTAACCTAAAAAAGATCATATATTTTTAATCAAAATCTGATCTGCTGCATAAAACCAAAGATAAATTTTACATATTACAACATTAAAATAACAACAAGGCAACATACATATTTTTATTGTTTTTATTATTGTCTTTAACCTAAAAGGAAATAAGAAAATTGCTGATATGATTTAGTTTCACTCTATCTGTCAAATAAAATAAGATAAAATGCTTTGAAAAGAGTAAATTTATGTTGTGAAATTTAAAATGCTAATTATTTTCAATTCAGACAAACTGATGCTAAGTTTTATGTTAAGAAAATATCTGGTTTTAAAACATACCGAAATTAGAGCGCGTTAAGTAAAATTTAATGATTTGCGTACACAATTATGTAAAGTACAAATGAAATAACTTCCACTTTAAGAATGATGTTGTCAGAATTATTCATTTGGGCAAAGGTTTAAAAAGAATAAATATAAAATCTCAATTCAACCGACATCAAATGAGGATATCTCTAAGTTAATAAAATAAAATAAATAAAAGTTATTTTTTCGTTTGGGACTCCTATGCTATTCTTTAACCACATTTCTTGCGACCATGGAAGCTTCTGCGCAAGTGCAGACTCAACGAGTTCACTGTTAAAATAGGGGAGATAATATTTTCGTTGAGAGAAAACAAGCGATAAGGGAACGCTGAATGACTGAATGTTTACTAAATCCCAACCTGACGGTGAACTTCGCACCCATCAAAGCTTTTGGACTCGTCCTCACTTCTAGGCGTAGGAAACGTGGTTACACTATACTTGGCCATTTGTTGTAACTTGTATACATAGAGAAAACCTACTTCTCTAACGCAGTTTATAAATTAAAATTTAGTCCTAAACACAATTTAATTTTGGTTGAAGAGACTTCCTTATTTATCTACTTTTATTTATTTTACTAATGTATTTAAACGTACAGCTTCATTCAAGACAATCTACCACGAATGGTGATGACACTTATTTTACTATCATTTCTTTAAAATTGCTCTTTACCCATTTCCATACGGAATTTAAAATACAGTGCAGCCACATATTCTAAAACTAGTAGTGAGGACGCGTCCAAAATGTTGGAGGGATGCCAGCTTGAAATTTGGAAAACATCCAGCAATTCCGTGCTCTGTTATTCCTCATTTTCTCTGAGTCAGTTGACTGTCACCCCTATTTCATCATTGGACTCGTTGAGTTAGCGCTTGCGCAGATGCTTCCATGGTTTCATCAAATGTGGTCGAAGAATAAATCACGAGAAAAATAATAAATAAATACAAATGAAATTCCCGAGCTATTGTTTCTCTTTTGTAAAGTAGCAATATGAATTTTAAATCTCAGTAATTGTTAGGCAATATTATTTATGAAAGATATTCAACTTTCCGAAGATTTGACATTTTTTTTTTTTTTTACTATAATCAATACTTCGTTATACGAACAAAAGATAACTAAAAACAAAAACGAAAAATCATGAGCTTTCAATTGATTTTCAACACTTTCTAACTGTATGTACTCTTTGCGCTCAATGTACTTTCCCTATGTGATCACATAGCAGACAGAAATACAGACAGGTTGACTAAATAAATTCTTAACCACTATTTAACATTGTTGGAAAATGTTAAAATGCTTAATAAAATGGAACATGCAATTATAGCAATTTCTGGTTATAGCCCTCAGTGTATGTGATTATTTTTGTGTGACCCTATAAATCTTAATTCTAATCATACTGCACTCATACGTTATATATTTTTTTGTGTATATAAATATTAAATGTCAATTTAATTATAATATATTTAAACGAAATGTTTTAAATATGGTTTATAGAAATACCTCTCATAGGGCGTAATGATTTGGAATTCTTTTGGGTGTACCTGTAAACTAACCAGCGATGTAACTGACTCCATTTTTCACAAGAAACATTTCATAGCAAACTTGAATAACATATAACAGTTTCGGAAAATTCCTTGAATATTTAAGAAAGTTGGAGCGCAGGCAGGCAGATGGACAGAAAGATAAACAGATGAGCTAATTCAAATCATAATCAGTCCTAAACATAGTTAGAAAATGTTAAAAACGCTTAATAATAAAATCTAAAATACAATTACAGCAATTTCCGGTTACAGCCCTTAAGTAAGAGCCTTCTCTCAAAAGGTTAATATAAATTCCAGTTATAGTGCATGTGCATATGTTTGTGTGGCCCTGTAAATCTTGCTGCTAAAATGCCCTGCTACTCATAGTGTATTCTATAGATTTTTTTTTTTTTTTTTTTTTTAGGACTGAGGGCCTATTAGTCTCAGACAGCGATTTTTGCGTTGTCGTTTTCGATAGTTGGACATTTGTTGAAATCATTTTCGATAGTTGGACATTTATCGAAATCTAAAATTTATCGAAAATATAATTGAATAATTTGAAAGCGATGTTATAATTGGGAAGAAAAAAAAACTAATAGCCCTCCGTCCTAAACTACATTCTGCTTTTGCCAGAATTTCATCAAAATCTTTTTTTTTTTTTTTTTTTTTTTTTTTTAAGAAAAAGAAAAGAAAAATTATTCAGTATCGTTACAAACGATATCGAAAAAGTTTTTTTAATAATTTTGAATTAGGAAATAAATAGTGCGCGTGCAATAATTTGAAATAAAAATAAATAAAAATATGAATTTAATGATTTGATTTTTATATAAAACACGATCGCGTGCTATCTTAAAAAGTAGATGTAAAATTTAAAGTTTAATTTTCTTGGCAACAATTATAAATTATAATAAATAATTTAATGAAAGTTTGTTCTTTAGATATACGTCCGCGTAAGATGTCAAAAAATATACGACAAAGTATTATATCTCTTTATTCTTCTAATAAATTGTCGGTGAGAGAAATTGCTCAGAAATTGAGTATTCCTAAAAGTAATGTTTATTTTATTTTTAGTTAGGAAATAACAAGTGCGCGTGAAAAATGAGAAAAAAAAAAAAAGATTTTGATGAAATTCTGGCAAAAGCAGAATTTAGATTAGGACGGAGGACTATTAGTTTTTTTTTTTTCCTTTTTTCAAATTATAACATCGCTTTCAAATTATTCAATTATATTTTCGATAAATTTTAGATTTCGACAAATGTCCAACTATCGAAATCGACAACGCAAAAATCCCAGATTGCGACTAATAGGCCCTCAGTCCTAATAAAAATAAGTAAATAAATGAATTTAATGATTTAATTTTTATATAAATCATGATCGCGTGCTATATTAAACAGTAGAGGTAAAATTTAAAGTTTTTTTTCCCTTGTGTAATCGATGATGTTTTATAAAACAATCTACATTCTTAAAGGAGAAAAAAGAATTATGTGCGTATCAGCCGTTTTCTCAATTAATATAATACACTAGCAGGCTTTGCCGGCTTCGCTGGTCACTAAATTTAAAAGAAACTCTTTTCTATATAGCTTTATAAAAATAAAATAAAATAAATTACTGAAATTGTTCAAAAGCTCGCTTAATGTCCCTACTGCATTCGGCAGCGATTTGGTCATCCACTGCAACTCGGGCGCTTGTCCCTATTACATGCGACAATAGTTTACCAATGTGCTTCGATTTAAGTGCTTATTATATAACAGTTTCGAAATAGATTGTACCGAAAAAATTGGAGTTTCCCTTTTATATTTGAATCCCAGTTACATGTGAACAACACTATATGTAGTGCACATAATATTTGGTTTTACGTTATTTCCTATGTTTATTGTGTTTTTCCAATCAACCATAAAATGACAGCAGTTTCACGCCAAATATTACAATATGCTGTGACCGGCTACGTCTGTCGCATAAGACAATTATCTTTTTTTTAATGAATTAGAATAATTTATAGTAATTCATTATGATTTGTGCAAAGTAAATATATTAAGATGTGGTTTCCAAAAATACCTCTCATAGAACGCAAAGCTTTAAAATTCTTTTGGATGTCCCTTTACACAAAACAGTGGTGGTATTTACTCCACTTTCATTTACTTCATTTCCATAATAAACTTGGATAACATCAGTTTCAAGAAATATCATGAATATTCACTGGAGATAGACCTTAGAAAGAACGGACAGACGTACAGACGTACAGACAACCAAACTCATAAACACTTTTCAACTTTGTTCGAAAGTGTTAAAAAGAAAGATAAATTACAAACTAATAAATAATAATTAAAATTTTGTCTGGAACATATTTTTATTTTAGATACAATAAACTTATTTAGTTTTTACATATTTATTTATTTTTAATTAATTATAAGTGGTTTATTTTAACGTTATGCCAAGGGGGAAAAAATCGATTTCATTTGATCTATGTTTTTGGAAAGAAGCTTCCCGTACTAATTAATACATATTGTTGTCTTATAATCAACTAGAAATGTGCATTTGGATTTTTTTTTTTTATTTTTTTTTTTTTAATGATACACTAAGTATGTACCCATTCAGTTAAATATTGTCTCAATTAATAGCGATTTCTTGGGCAATATATGGAATAATAATAGTTTTTTATATCAATTTTTTTAATTATGACTAAATATTTCTTTGGCTGTAAAAATATAAAAATATATTGAAATAAGAACTGTGAGTTTAAATACCATAAAAAGTTACAAAGTTATTTCGCTTTTTAATTGATGCATAATCCAGAGGCAAAATAAATTATTCTGAATCTGTTTAAATATTTTCTTTTTAGATGAGTGTTCACCTATAAGTTGCCAAAATGGTGGATCATGTGAGGTCAAAAATGGAAAAGCTATGTGCATATGTCCTGGCGAATATTCAGGAGATCTTTGTGAAATAAGTAAGGAAAGCTTATATTATTTTTACACTTATATTTTTAATGTTTTAAACTATTTATTCATGTTCTTGTAATTACTTCATTTTTTCAGATTGAATTTTATTATTATTATTATTATTATTATTATTATCATATTACATTTCTTTTTCTTATCATTTTCTAGGAACTTTAATTATGAAATTTGGAATAATCAATTTATAAATTGTAACCATTAAATACAGTAGTGTACAAACATTGACGAATAGAAAATATTAGCCCTAAATAGAAATGAGGCGATGGAGCGTTCAATATATATGTATAATCAGAAACTCAAAAATAAATAGAGGTGTGTCCAGTGATGCCAAATTTGGTGATTTATTTTTATTCAATAGTTACTAATAATTTTCAAGAATGATCTTTGATATTGATGATAAGCGATTAACCTTGGAAGTGATTAGGGAAATTCGTGTTAGATATTGAATAAAAGAGTCCCTAAAAATTGACAACTCTGGTTTGGTTAAAAGTATATAATGACATCATAATGACGTCATATGGATAACTTTGCCATCTTTTTAGGATGATTTAATTAAAACTTCAGTTAGAGGAATTTCGAAGCGTGATTAATACAGTACAAAATTATTCAAGCAAAATTATTCAAGCACTAGCAAACATTTCTATATAAAAAGAGTACACTTAATACCATTTCGTTAAATAAATCCTTGTGGAATCATGTTCTTAGAATTTTTGCTAGCGCTCGAATAATTTTGCTGCCAACTATAGAGAGATTCAGATTCACTTACACCTTCGGTTCACGAGTCTGGAGACCATTTTAAACGACATAAATTGATGAGAGTTTAAAAATGGTTGTATATGAGCAAGCTACGAACGATCCGTTTTTCCCTCCAGACGAGCAGAAATGAACGGCAAACAGCGGGAGCTTTTGAAAAGTTCACGCAGAAGGCTATAGGACGTGTTATTGTGGCCATGAAAAATCTCAAATGTGGTCCATATGCACGACTACCAGCACATGGTGTGTGATTAACACATATTCATTAGATACACCGACTTCAGTGGTGCCCACTGAGCTGTAGAACAACTGGAGGAAATGCTAGACCAGTTTTCGCGTGTCATTTTTTGGAAGGTTTGCCTTCCGAACGTTGCACGGCAGCAAACTTTTGATATCTTTATATTTCAAAGTAAAATTGTGTAAAGGTTGTCTGTTCGAACAACCATATGCTGAACATGATATTATAATTTTAAATTATAATAGTAATAGACGACCCGACAAATGTTACCTGCCGTGCAAGGTTTTACATTGTACGGCAAATGATTGCAGAAAAACTGACACGCACGAACACTATGTAGAGGTATTGGAACCATTTGCTCCAGTTGTTCTTCAGCTCAGTGGTTGTGCCAAAAAAAATATAAATAATAAAAAATAAAAAATAGGAAAAAGGGACACTATAGGTGTGAGAAAAAACCATTTTCATTTATAAAAGACAAAATTAGACCGCTGACTCTGAATGCATTCTCGTATCGAGCGCGAGGCTTACACGAAATTACACTAAAACGGGCGTGTTGGAAGTAAAAATACAAAATCCATTTCGCAAATCGGGATTACTATACTTCCATATACTTTGTATAAGGAAGTAAAAAAGTGTTAAAAATGAGGAGTTCCTACTCGGAGAAAGAAATGAAACTTCTCAAAAGTGAGAAGATTCTACTTATTATTGAGAAGTGTGCTTTAATAGTGAAAGTGCATTAAAGTTTAATATTGTTCTTTAATATCTTACAGTTAATACCTTAATGATGTAAAATCATCACTTTACTTGATTTGTCTACTTGTATATTTAAGTTTGAATTCGTTAAATGATTAATTCAAAAGAAATCAATTGCTATGCAGTAATTATTCCCCCCCCCCTTTTTTTTTAAGTTGCCTAAAAGTTTTGATTTAATGCTCTTCTTATTATTTTAATAATTTTATTCTAAAATTTCTATTATTTTACAGAATGCAATTGTGAGAACGGAAAATGCGAGAAAATTTTGGATAAAGTAGAATGCCTCTGTAATCCCGAATATGGGAAATATAAAGAAGGAGTCTGTAAAGGTGATTTTTAGAGATTTTGAAACTTTATTATAACCTATGCTCATAACTTACAAATTTCGGACTTGATATTGTATATGTATTAAGCTGTTGAATATATATGAAAGGAGTTCATATTTGTCTATTTTTTTTTAGTGTTGTATTTTAAGATGCATCGATTTTTTTTCTTAATAAAAGTTTTGAATTTTAGTTCCCCATCATACTATAGGTATGGGGAACTTAGGTAACCGTGAAAATTTTCGACCTCGGTTTTTTGACTTTTTCACACGTTTTCAGGTGTGAGGAATCCGAAAATGAAAAAAAATTTGTATGGTGCCCGTCTATAGGGTGTTTGTTAGTTTGTTAGTGTGTTAGTCCGTTAGTTTGTTAGTCTATTTACACGATATCTCAGGAACAAACGATTGAAGAGAGGTCAGACCTGTTTTAAAATATTACTTTCGATACTGGCACCCTATCCATTTACAACATTCTAATTAAAAAATTTCCTAAGTTATTAGAAATTTACGATTTTCTTAACATGGGAGAATAGGACAAAAATTCACTTAAATGTGCATTAAATGGAAACTTTTTATTGTAAAAATATCAGACCAGTTTTAAAAAATCAGTTTTGATGCCGGAATGAACATCAGTAACTATAAATATGCTACTTTGAAAATTTAGCTAGTTATTGGAAATTTACGAATTTCTTAACGTGGCAGAATAGGGCAAAATTTCACATAAACGTCAATTTTGAGAGATATTTTCATCGTAAAGATGTCAGACTACTTTTGAAATATTATTTAGGGCACTGGCATGAGTATTAATGACTATGAATTTTCCTTTTAAAATTTTTTAATTACTATAAAAGTATCTTCTTTTTTAACAAGAATAAAGGGATTGTCACCTCCTCGAGCCCGTATATTGTGGATTGGAACTATTCTATCAAATTTTTGAAATAGAAATTTTTATGTTTTTACACATTTAGAGATCCTCTAAATCCGAAAATCAGGGTTTTAGCGATTGGTTTTTGTGTGTTCTCTAATTACCATAACTGAAAAACCAATAATAGTAATACAAATTATATTCTAAATATGTATCATATGCAAATACTACTTGAAAATACTTGTGAAAATCAAGCAAGTATTTCGTGTACAGGGACATTCAAGATAAATTCAAATATATTATGGGCAAATTTTCTGATAGGTACAGTTAAACATCTATAGTCTGCACTAAACAAACTGAAATTTACGTTACTTTTTATATGTATAAGTGCATTTGTCGTATAAAATAGGGTACGAAAATCATTCACCATTCATTTACAGGGTCCCACTAAAGAACTTGGATAAAGTGGGACTGTACTAGGAAATTGCTGAAATAAGTATACATCCAATTGTGTTTATGTGCTTTCTTTAATGTTAAAAATTTAAGTACAATATATTATGTGTACATTATTTATAGATAATATACAGGTCTACCTGAACTATGTAGAAAAATTCGTTTCTATTAAATGTAATTGATAATGAATATATTGAATTACTTACTGAAACAATTTAATCACTTACATCTTATGGTTAGTTAAATTTCGGTGGAAATAAGCATGGTAATATAAACGAAAAGATAATTTACGACTTAATATATACTTTTTTCTCTTAAAGTACTTCACATTAAAATTCAATGGTTACAATTAAAAAATTACAAATATGATTCACCGATATAAGAAAGCACCACAGCGTTTAAAAGAATTAGTACCAAGCTTTGAATAAACACCGTAAAATACAAGAATTCGCAACAATTGTTTCGTGTCGGAAAAAAAAAAAAAAACACGACCCTTTATCCGGCGAACAAAGTAGGCACGAGTGCTGCAAATAAAGCGGCAACACACAAAATCGAATTTAGTGAAGAGTAAAACAAATAAAGTCGAATGCAAATATAAATACTGGTGTAACCAAAATTATAAAATTAAAGGAGAAATAAATAAATGAATGAAATTAAAAAATAAAACAAAATCTAAAAATCTAAAATAATAACAAAATGAAACAGAAACCGAAATTATGTGAGTAATTTCCAAACACCAGGCAAGAACTAAGTGATAGAAATATTAACAAGATTTTTCGAATTTTTAAATATGTAAAAAGTTTTATCGATATCTAAATAGAACGAAGTGACAGGAGAAGAAATTATATTAGTTTTAGAAAAATCAAAACAATGATCATGATCCCAGCAATGGGAAGCAATAGAAAATTTGGAAATCTCTTTATTTCGAACATTCCGACGGTGCTTTTTTATTTTATCATGGTCATTGTTTTGATTTCTTCAAAATTAACATAATTCTTGTCCTATTTTCCCTTCAAATTTAGATATCCATGAAGCTTTTTATATATTTAAAAATCCGAAGTGTTTGTTAATGATATTTCTTTTACTCTGATGCTTGGAAATTACTCGCATAACTTCGGTTTTCATTTTGTTATTTTTTAGATTTTTAGATTTTTAGATTTTATTTTTTAATTTAATTAATCATTTAGTTTTATTACTTCATTTTATAATCTTGGTCACACCAGTATTTATATTTACATTTGACTTAAATAGTTTTTGCTTTTCATTGAACACGGTTTCGTGCATTGTCGCTTGCTCGAGCCTGCTTTGTTCGCCAGGCGAAAAATCGTGTTTTCTTTTGATCAGAAAGAATTGTTGCGAGTTCTTGTATAGTTTTGTACTAATGATTCACAGATAATAAATTATCAAATTTTTGTACGCTTTCTTTTCTACAATCGCGTCTGAAAAATACAGGATGTAGTATTGTGTCTTGCGTGATGTTTTGAAAAACCAGTACCTATGGCTGGAATCTCACGTAGGAACAGCTTTTACACCACTATTAAGATAAAATATTTTTTCTTTTCTTTAATTATGAAAAATTATTATAAAATATTGCTATATGAAAAGAGTGGTGTGAAAGTTGTGCCATAGTACATCTTTAGTTATTTATTCATGTGCATATTTTCATACGGACATCTGGAAATATCTTGTAAATTTTTACATATCTCTAAAGTAAAATGCATGTTGTGACCGTAGTTGGGGTGCGGAAGTCTCAAAAACAAAGTTTTAAATTTCTACGGCTAATCATTTTTGGATTATTAAGAAAATCTCTAAATCCTGTCAGAAATTATTCTGAGCTATTACTGGTTTCTCTAAAATGAAGTATTGCACACACAGAGTAATAAAGAAAAAAAAAAAAAGTGCGCGCAGTTATGCGTAATAAGAGATCTAAATACAGTATTTCTACATTCAACAACTAACCAGGTTTAATTAAACTATCCATGATATCCTATACATATGTACACGTAGACGTCCCAAAAAATAAATCATGCATATCTTTGCAATATTCAGACAGGTAATGACTAATATTTGATGTTCAGAAATCACAACA
Source organism: Salticus scenicus (assembly GCA_963930645.1). Lineage (NCBI taxonomy): Eukaryota > Metazoa > Arthropoda > Arachnida > Araneae > Salticidae > Salticus > Salticus scenicus. The sequence continues at coordinate 124,602,331 of OZ005660.1, read as the reverse complement.
AACAAATACAGTCGGCAGCAAAAATATCCAAGCACTAGCAAAAATACCTATATAAAATGTACTCTTAATACTGTTTTGTTAAATAAATCATTGTCGAATCATGTTCTTAAATTGACTAGGAACATGATTCGACAAGGATTTATTTAACAAAACAGTCTTAAGAGTACTTTTATAATAGGAATTTTTTCTAGTACTCGGATACTTTTGCTTCTGACTGTAAATCAAATAAAAATTCTATGGGTAACTGTTTTCAAGTGATGTGAAACGCAGCTCATGTTTCGTAAATCACAAAACTTCACTTTCGTCAAGTAAAAATTATTTATAAAAAATAAGCTTCTCCATCACATATGTTTTTTTGTGTAGTGTTATGCGCATGTTAATCTTAATGACGCAAATCTTATCATCAACATTCTTTTTACAGCTTGTGAATGTGGTAAAGGAGCAAACTGCACTTTTACTGAATCCAAAAATAAAACTTGCATCTGTCCAAAAAACTTTGTTGAAACGAATGGCATATGTGTTGGTAAGATATATTTCTATACATTCATATAGTTTATTTATTAAAGTAAAAAATTTTGTAATTTAATATTGGAGATCTGATATTTTATTATTCTATTGCTCTTTACTTGAAAAAAAAAATCTTATATACAATAATTTTTCTTTTCTCCTAGAATCTTAAATTCAAAAAATCGTCTAACAAATCACTGTAAAATTAGTCTACACTAATCACTATAAAATCCTAAATTTCCAAAAATGAAAAAAAAAAAAAAAAAAAAAATCAGTATTTCAATTCATAAGGAGTTTAATAAGTGTAAAAACAGTAAATCGTATTACTAAATGCTTTAAAAATCTTTCTAAAAGAACAAAGGAAGTTCTTTAAAGCATTCAACAACTCCAAACTGAACAACTAGTTCAACTACTATTTCCCTTGACGTAAACATATACACAAAAACATTTGACGAGCACAATCACTTAATCAGGTTAAGACAGACTGTTCTAAATCTCTGTAAAAAATATTGAATATAGAATAAACTAGAACACTGTTAAAGTATAATTGAGAAATGTCCGCATCAGTATATCTTTTTGCGGATTGAAAATATTTTGAATATGCTAATAGATATACTCTACACAACCAATATTGGATTTATAGTTGCCTTTTTAAAGTATCGTGATATACCATAAAATATGGGATAGTGTATAAGCAGGTATCGTAAAGTAATAACTGAGATATCTAGATAAATTTTGTTCTGCACATTAATAAACATCTGTATTATATAATCTTGTAACATAAGTAATTAATGTTGATTTGTTTCATTTTAACGATAGAGTATATAATAAGAGGTTTGAATAAGATAGTTTGCGATGCAATCTACTGAGTTTTAGAAATACGGTGTGCAAAAAGCTAAAAAAAAAAAAAAAAAAACTGGGAGATCTAAATAACTCTAAATGGTATATATATATACACATACACAGGGTGATCAGTTTAAAAGAGTACCCGTTGGTTTTTCTTATTACCCCTGAATCTGACGGATGTGGCAACTATTCTAACACTGAAGTATAATTGTGTGAACCTTGTTTAAGTGTGGGAGACGATTTCTAACACTGTTGGACTGTTACAACTTTATTTGTGAGGTAAAACAGAAATAGAGACGCACAATTTTTTTTAATCCTGTAATAATTTTATTTTTGAAAAACCTAATTTAATTCAAATTTTTTACATTATCATTCCTTGCAGAAAATGTTGAAAATGTTCGCCACCATTTTGAATGCAAACATGAACACGTCGAACCAAGTTTTTGGACACACTTCGCAGCATTGTTGGTGTTATTGAAGAGATTTCTTCAGTTATGATCTGTTTTAATTCATCGATGTTTGCAGGACTTCTCTGGAAAACCCTATGAAATAATAATGCGAAAATGATAATGATAATGTAAATGTAATGTACGAATGATAATGTAAACATTTTGAATTAAATTTTGTTTTTCATAAATAAAGTTATCACAGGATTAAATAACATTATATAACATATTAAATATGAAAAGACCTAGCTTTACTTCGTGGTCGTTTAAGATCTTTCGGTACCGGGCACCCGGTCCTCATCAGAAACGTTGCTTCTGTGGTGGAAAACTTGAGACTGTTGACTCCTCTGCTGATTTCTCATCAGGTGGCTCCAAGCTCTATTTGGGGCTACTGCGCTGCTATCGTTGCATACGTCGCTATTGGTTAATATTTCAATTGACTCGCGGTACATGGCATAGTTGTAATTATCGTAATCTGCTAATTTTACGGTTTTATCAAAGTTTATTTTAATATTGTTTTTACTATATGTTTTGGCTAACGCGGTATTATATTTTCCGGTTTTAATGCCGTTTTCATGTTCCTTGATCCTAGTTTTTATTTTTCTTTTAGTGACACCAATATATGAGCCTTGTTTATTATTTTCATCTATGAATGGAATTTTATAAATGCCGGCGGTTTCAAGAGGGGGGGTGGGGTTTTTATCGCTTCGGATTAGCTGAAAAATATTTTTGTTGGGTTTGATGGGGATATTAATGCCATATTTGTTAGCTGTATTGTTAATTTTGTTAGCGGCTCCGCGATCGTACGGGATGGATGGGGTAAATTTAATGGGTGCTTTTTGGTGACTGGGTATTTGGTCTAGGTTTTTGAATCTATTTTTAATTAATTTGTTAAATATTTTTAAATTAACAATTAATTAAAAATAGATTCAAAAACCTAGACCAAATACCCAGTCACCAAAAAGCACCCATTAAATTTACCCCATCCATCCCGTACGATCGCGGAGCCGCTAACAAAATTAAAAATACAGCTAACAAATATGGCATTAATATCCCCATCAAACCCAACAAAAATATTTTTCAGCTAATCCGAAGCGATAAAACCCCCACCCCCCCCCTCTTGAAACCGCCGGCATTTATAAAATTCCATTCATAGATGAAAATAATAAACAAGGCTCATATATTGGTGTCACTAAAATAAAAATAAAAACTAGGATCAAGGAACATGAAAACGACATTAAAACCGGAAAATATAATACAGCGTTAGCCAAAACATATAGTAAAAACAATATTAAAATAAACTTTGATAAAACCGTAAAATTAGCAGATTACTATAATTACAACTATGCCATGTACCGCGAGTCAATTGAAATATTAACCAATAGCGACGTATGCAACGATAGCAGCGCAGTAGCCCCAAATAGAGCTTGGAGCCACCTGATGAGAAATCAGCAGAGGAGTCAACAGTCTCAAGTTTTCCACCACAGAAGCAACGTTTCTGATGAGGACCGGGTGCCCGGTACCGAAAGATCTTAAACGACCACGAAGTAAAGCTAGGTCTTTTTATATTTAATATGTTATATTAATATACTTCGTTTTTTATTTTAATTAAATTAAATAACATTGTTTTACCTCCATTTGTTTTACCTCCATTGTTTTATCTCCATTTCAGTTTTACCTCACAAATAAAGTTGTAACATTGCAACAGTGTTGGAAATTGTCTCCCACACTTGAACAAGGTTCCAACAATTATACTTCGGTGTAAGAATAGTTGCCACATTTATCATATTTAAGGGTAATAAGAAAAACAAACTCTTTTAAACTGATCATCCTGTGTACAATAATTGATATATTATTTAGGTGCCATAGAAATTTCACGATACCCCTACACACCAAATCTGTTCCGACTTAATCGAAAGGCTTCTCATAAACTGTAATGTTAGGTTAGACATATCAAACAAATTGTTACATAGGAACATAGAGTCGGGAATTTCAGGTGTGGGTGCTTCCGAATTATAAAAACAAGTTAACATAGAATATAATTTACCAAAACAGGTTTTTTAAACAAAGTGTGCCATAGTATAACAGAAAGGGCTCAGATTACTGCCATATGCAACAATACAAGGCTCGAAACGGCGAAATGCCAGTCAATGATTTTTTCTGTAAAAAAGTTGCCAACTGTGTTCCTGTGTAAAATTTATTTGTCTTGGTACGCCTTATCTGCCCTTAAAGTTTGTCATAACGCTTTTGAATTTCCTTGTATATGTTGATAAAGAACTAAGCTGTAGATTGAAGTAACTCCGTTTTCTATGCAATCTGCTAAGCTCTATTATGTCGATATTTGCAACATCAAAAAGCGTTAGGAAAAGTATATAACTCGAGATGGTGACTACAGTGCAACCACGTGAGAAATGCCTAGTTTAGTGGACGATACTAATGTCTTGAAAAAGTGTCAAGTTGAACGACAGATGGGATTTATGCGAACATTCCGCATTTATCTATTACCAATTTTATCTTTCTGGTCATAAACTTATGTAATAATATATTTAACAATTAATTAAACATGTATTTGCAAGACTACATAAGTAAACATAATTAAAAATCTGTAAATTTTAGAAGAAATATTCATCTTGTCAGAAATTTTAATGTCATTCCTCATGTCAATGTTCTATTGTGTATTTATTTTAAACATGCAGTAGGAATGCGAGTTCGACTGTTTTTAAACTTAAATAAAAAAAAATCTCAAATAAAATAATAATTTTTATAAAATTAATTTATACCAGATACTTTTATTTAAACTTAAGAACTTCTTCAGACACCATAAAATTAATGAAAGCACTGCCGGTTTCGAAAGAACATGGCCTTTCTTCCTCAGGTGAAAGACACGCGCTACTGCATTAAAGGAAAAAGACAGTCTTGCTTTTGCCTCCAATACAGTTATACGTGTCTTGCACCTGAAGAAGAAAGGCAGTGCTTTCATTCATTTTATGGTGTGTGAAGAAGTTTTTAAGTTTAGATACAGACACCTTTAATCCAAAAATGAATAATTTTATATTGTTGATATTAAAATGTGTTTATCGAAATGTCTTTATATTCTTTATCGAAATATTATAGTGTGTTTCATGTACTGTATATACTTAAAACGTAATTCTAGAGAACAAAATACTGGACCATATATTTTTCATACTAAAAATACTTTAACTATACTTATCTATATCCATACTATACATATATAAATATTTATTTATATTTATATACTTTCTTTTAATTAGATAGGGATACCCACAACCCATGCCTTAATAATCCTTGTCAAAATGGAGCAAGTTGCGAGAAAAATGGAGTTGAAGCTAAATGCATATGTCTACCTGGATATAGTGGGAGACTATGCCAATATGGTAGTAGAAAGTACATTCTTCAATTTTATTTAATAGAAAATTTATTTATTAATATCCTTTTCAGTTAATAGAAGAAAGTATTAAATATTGACAGGAGACTTGGTTCTACATAAATAAACAAAGGAAAAATAAACAACGTCTTAAACGCCAAAGAAAATTAATTAATTAGCAGGCAGCTTTTTCGGCAGCATTTACGGTACGCTAAATGCTACCGAAATAGCTGTCTGCTAGCTCATTATTTCTTTTGTCGTTCAAGGCATTGTTTACTATTTTTGTGTTTAGAAGAAAGTGTTAATTTCAAATTAACTGATCTTTCCACTTATTATGTTATATATATATATATATGTATATACAGGGTGGTTTTAAGTTCACGAGACAAACTTTTGAGAAAGGCAGAACACATCCTAAGAATACAGAACTGCATGCGAACCCATGATCCCAAAAGTTTTATTCACTCTTTACGGACCATGTCTTTTCTAGGGTTTTTAATAGTAAGCTCCGCCTACTGGCGTGTTGCTCAGGAATGGTACATTATTTTACCGAAATATTCTATTTATATATCATTATTTATCTTACAAAAAGGCATACATAATAAAAAATTTTCTTTTTAAATAATGCACACTGATTGAATAAATAAGAATATTGTGAACATTTTTTAGATATATTGTAAGGCACAAAATTTAAAAGTAACGACATAGGCGAAGTTTCAGATACGGGTAATTTATTTCTATGGTCATGGAACAAACTTTGAGGGCTGGTACAGCTTACTAAAACATACATATTTTGTATATCAATATATGGTCGGAAGGGATGTGTTATGGCATAAACTCAAAAAACTTCATAAAGAAAAATAAAAAAATATATTTACAACATCATCTTAAATTGCTTTTTGCAAAAAACTTTATAATTGATGATTTATAAAAACTATAAACAATAACAATAAATAACAATAAATAATTTGTCAAAAAATTTACAACAAATGCTCAAACTTGCGATCCCATAAATAAATAAATAAATAATGAAAAAAATCGATAACTTTATTTTAAATTATCGCAGATCGATGGTTCCACCATTCGTTTTAAACGTATTGACGAGCTCTTTTGAAAGATACCCATCAGGCAAATTTACTCACCTCGAGCGGGGACCCCCCCCCCCACACACACACACCGGAGGGGGGAGACGAGGCTTCCACATACACTTTTTTTTTTTAGTTGACTATCCCTATTACAAATATTTCTTTTAAATGTCATAATGATTATTAAAAAAAAATTCTCTTTATGCACATTTATACAAAATTTTGTCCTATACCACCATGTTAAAAATTTTAAAAAAGCGGGTTGGCAACGCAAGCTGTGGAACAATTTTTACCAAAAGTTGATAGGCACTAATTTATGTCAATGTGTAACTACATAACAATTTGTATGAAATTCTGTGCAGTAATACCTGAGACACAGTCGCCACAAAATTTTGTCTCACGCACTCACACACACACAGAGACAGACAGACATTTTCTAAAAAGGGTCAAATCATGTTCTACAGCTCTCAAAACGAGTAAATCCATCAAAAACCCGAGGTCGAAAATTTTTACGAATCCAATACTTTCTTCTATTTAATATAGAAGAAAGTAAAAATCATTACGATTAATCGCGTAAAAATGCTAAAAAGATTACTGAAACTTTTATAAAAATGTTCCGGTAGCAAAAAAAACGTACAAGTTGGCAGCTGTGATAATGCTTTCTTTCTTCCCACATTTCATCTTTTTTTATTTTTTTTTTTTTCTTCATTACATTTTTTCTGTAGTTATTACTTAAATCTTTGAAAACCCTGATATTTTTTCTTTCTTTCTTTCTTTTTTTTGTTTTCGAAATATATGGATATAAATTTTTACTCATTAACTATTTCAATTCAAATGTGGACAAACAATGCTAAATTCTTGTCTTGTTATTATATTTTTGAATCTTACTATATTAGTTAGTATTTTCTGTAACATCGGTTTTCATTGGTCGTTGCTGCTTGTTTGAGTGGTGGCAGATTGGGACACTTATGTATATATATACAGGGAATATGTATATATATGGTATATATCTAAGGTCACGGGATAAAGTTTGAGGAGAGGGAGGACACATGATAAGGATTCAGAATTACATAGGAACCCATGATCCTATGCAACATTAATCTTTTACGGACCTGTTTATTAACCGTTTACGGACCATGTGTTTTCTGTTGGTTTAATAGTCAGCTCTGCCTGCTGCTGTAAGAGTTATACATCATAAAAATACTCACATGTGGGCAACAGAAAATCCACACTCAAAACGTCCATATTCCTTCCGAAAACGCTTATCGCTTTATGTTTGGGTGGACTGTGGGCATCGTGAAAGATTACTCAAAAGCTTATATCTTTCACCAACGCAACTCAATCGTCTCACATTATGATATTTTTCTGTAAGGGGTTTTGTCAAAATTGCTGAAAGATGTTTCGATTGTCGTTCGCAACCAAATGTGGCTTCAGCGTGATAGTTTGCTATCCCATTTCCATATGGTTGTCCGCAAAACCAATATGTCAGTTCTGCAGGGCAGTGGATTGAGCGAGGTGGGCCAGACCGATGGTCACCCCAATCCTCAGGTTTATTGATCATCGATTTCTTCCTATAAGGGCATCTTAAGATCATCATTTACGAGACTCAAGTTGACTCGGTCAAGGACCTCGTTACTCAACTGTTCATTGCGGTTGCAAAAGTGTGCAAAATATCTGAAATATTTGGAACTGTTCACCAATCATCAATTCGACGCTACCAATCGTGTACTGCGATTGGGATCGCAAGTTTGAGCATTTGTTGTAAATGGTTTGACAAATTATTTATTGTTATTTATTGTTATTGTTTATAGTTTTTGTAAATCATCAATTATAAATTTTTTTTGCAAAAAAGCAATTTAAGATGATGTTGTAAATATATTTTTTTCTTTTTCTTTATGAAGTTTTTTGAGTTTATGCCATAACACATCACTTCCGACCATATATTGATATACAAAATATGTATGTTTTAGTAAGCTGCATCACTCCTCAAAGTCAAAAACAAGATTTAAGTAGAAGGCTGTGGCCACCACACAACTTTCTTCTATATTTTCCTATACAAATTCACTCAGTAAAAATAATTTATTAAAATTATTATAAAAAAAAAATATCGTCCATGATAATGCAGACGATTTCCATATTAGAGAAGTAGTATAACACTAAATATCCAAAAAAAATCAATTTTATTCTCAATATTACTTTTTTTTTTGTTAAAAATGAAAAAAAAAAATCGATAACTTTATTTTAAATTATCGCAGATAGATGGTTCAACCTTTCGTTTTAAAGGTACTGGCAAACTCTTTAATAACAGTTGATATTCACTAATTTATGTCAATGTGTAACTACATAACAATTTGTATGAAATTCTGTGCAGTAGTACCTGAAACACAGTCGCCACAAAATTTTGTCACAGACAACACATTTTCAAAAAAAAAAAAAAAAAGTCAAATCGTGTTCTGTAGCTTTTAAAACGTGTAAATCCATCAAAAACCCGAGGTCGAACATTTTTACGAATCCAGTACTTTCTTCCATTGAATAAGAATCCGCTTTTTGCCGTTACCATGGACGTTACTTGAAGATGTTCAATTTGCTTCAACTCACTTCATATTAAATAGTTTCATATTAAATAGTTCATATTAAATAGCTCAGTTTTTTTTTTTTTTTTTTTTTTTTTTTTTTTAATCTGTTTTATTCTAACGGTACATTTATCTTTTCTATACGTATTTTTCAAGCAATCAAAAAATATAAAATCTCGAGATTTGATTTCTCCTCTTATTTTTAAAAAATTAAAAGATACATTTTCAATGGTCACATCGGAAGCAAATTCCGTCCGAAAATTGTGCAAGGAAAAAAAAAAAAAAACCGCTTGAAATTTGAAAATCTACGAATTTTACTGAGGACGAAATGTAAAATCTCTTGCTTAGAATTCGGGGTTGATAGAATTACTCGTCGCATTAGAGCTACGTGTTGCGCATAAACTTTACTAATGTGACGCCATGAAACTCCTTACGCGTGACCACTGTTAGAAAAACTGAAATGTAAAATATTTATATTTGTACTTTATAGAAAAATTTTGTATTCTATAAGGAAATATTCTATCCTATGGGAAAATTCATAGATGTTAGTGTTAGAATTAAAGCTACTTGAATGCGTTGGGCCTAAACGGGGTGTCCTTTGTGGGGTCTATGTAAGTGATCCTAGGCAGAATTCATGCAAGTTTTGGAGAAAAGTACGGAAAACACCAAACGGTTAAGTTGAAGAGCGCGACCTAACACATGATATCTACTAGCTTTGTGAGCAGAACCTTTCGGCCATTTGCGAAGCGGAAAATGTATAGAAAATAGAAGACTTAAAAATCAGCTGGACTGGAAAGCTATACATAATTTAGCCTTAAAAAAAAAAAAAAAAAAAAAAAAAAAAGACAAGTTTTATTGCCGACAGTTACCCGTAGAGTTCTTGTTTGAAATTTGATAAAGGTGAAGCCCCAGAAAATAAAGATTTTTGCCTAATTGTGATGTTTGGGTTAGGTTGGGTTGATTAAAATGAAAATAGGTCTGATGATAATGCTATGAGATTAACTTTTTCCCCTTGAGTTGATTTGCTAATAGAAAGTCTATTTTTCTACGATTTTTGAATTAAATGTTTCCGATTTTTTCTTCGATTTTTTTCCTTGAAAAGAGACTTTTAGACGTACGTCGGCAGCAAAATTATTCGAGGGTTAGCAATAATTCCTATGTAAAAAAAGTATACTTAATACTGTTATGTTAAATAAATCCTTGTCAAATCATGTTCTTAGACTGACTAAGAACATGACTCGACAAGGATTTATTTAACAAAGCAGCATTAAATGTATATTTTTTACATAAGAATTATTTCTAGCGCTCGAATATTTCCTATTTAAAAGATGTGTACCTAATACAGTTTTGTTACATAAATATTTGTCGAATCATGATCTTAGTCTTATGCTATTTGTAAAAAAGTAAGCTGATGATAAAAAGTAGCGATCAAACTAAAAAAATTATATGAAAAATATGGATGTATGCTTCAATAATTTTGCTACTGACTGACATATACCTGACTCACATATACCTGCTGAATCCTTACAAATTTTATTGTGTGTACTTTAGAAATTTTGTTTTTGTCGCATTGAAAATGACCACCGAAGGCAACTAAGCCTTCTCTTCTATTTGAGGTATTAAAAAGAAGCCGTACGGCTAGACGGGCAAAGCCAGATTAGTAGACAATTAAAGTCACGAATTTTAAAGCTAATGGCGTTCGATGCATGCCTATATTCAGGACATCATTAAACAGGCATTTCTTAAAAATATGCCTGTTTAAAATGTTAAAGTTTTTTTTTTAATTAAATAGTAAATAAATTACTCTTAATGGGTCAGTATTAAATAAATAATTACTCTAAATATTAATATAGGTGCGTAAAGTTTCAATGGTACCATAAAAAACTTTACGCACATATATTAATATATGGGCACAAAAGACCACTTTTAATAATGTAAACACAATAATTTTGGAAAAAAAAATTATTTATTTTGATGAAAATAAAATATATAAAATTATACAAATTATGCATAACTGTTATAAAGACATCTATATAAGAAACTAAAATAAAAATTAATGCAACAAATATTCATTTTTCGCATACTATGAAATATTGAATCAACTAAAAAAAAATAATTTTTTAATTATCTATAGATTTTTGCCTAGAGTGATATGTAACTCAAAACATTTTAATATTTAGATGAATGCTCCCATATGAAATGTCTAAATGATGGAAAATGTCAAATGAAAAACGGAAAAGCTTCTTGTATTTGCCAGGATTTATACACAGGCAATTATTGTGAATTAGGTGAGAGTTTTTTCGTATATTTTTATCCAATATATAATTTAATATTTTACATTTTTAAACTAAAATAATTATAAGATAAAAAACTTTTTATAAATAATGTTTTCAAATTTTCTGTTGAATCATAGAACTAACTACATTAGCATTTTATCAATGCGTATTGTTACGAAATTGTAAATAATTGTATTTATTTTTGTATAAATTCTTTCAAAGTGGCTTAGTAAGTTGATAAAATGTCAATTTTCTGCATTTCCAGCTCTTTATCGTCTTAAAATAGCTTAATTTTCCCTTTAAAACGCATTAAAAGCTCCATTTGGCGCAAAATTTGGCGACTTTCTGCCTTTGGCGACATTTTTGCCGACTTTTGGCGATAAAATCCTTATTATAAATATTCCAAAGATGAACATTCTAATGTGATTGATTATATTAAAGAGTTACGAGAAATCTGAATAAAATAAAAAGAGTTGGTTTTAAAAATAAAATATTAATCCTTTCGGAACAACATATATTTGCATCATGAACTATATTTGAACTTTATCAATGTGTAGGAAATCTTTAAATTGAAATTGACGTCAATTTTTGCCAGATGCATAATTTAACTTTTTACAATTTTTTAACACTCACGTTTAATTAAATGTATTTATTTTTATGTCCAAAGAAAATGAACTCGTAATTTTTTTTGGCAACAATTAAATGAAAGCTAATATTTTAACATAGAATAATAATAAAGGAAGAAGGATCATAAGTGTTTCTACATAAGCTGTTGTGTTGCCACAACAAACAGCGATAATAGCGCTGAGGATGGGTGCCCTACTTCAAGGTTGAGAGGAGCAAAAGTAGCTTTCGCTGGCATTTCACTAGAAGGGGTTTGTAAGCATTAAGAGTATTGGCGTGCTCCTTCTTCCTTTATTATTATTCTATGTATTTTAATGACTATTTTTGTATTGCTATTAGAAGCTTGTAATTTTCATAATTTAATTAATTAAAAGAAAACTATTCGAAAATCTGACTTCGAAGTATTGTGTTGTCACCGGGTTCTGAGCTACAGTGAAAGTTTCAAATGTCTAGCTAGTAGGGAAGTTAGTTAAAAATAGATTGCAAGATTTGTACCGGACAAACAAACAAACAAAGAAGAATAGAAGTTAATAAAAACATGGTAATATAATGGTTATTCAGTGGGTAAGTAGAGTGAGATAGCAATTGCTTCCGATAGATGAGATTAAATTCCCACAGATTCTCATCAAGATGAGGATAATAATATATTAGGATCTTTGAATGTAGCCTTTGAGTTAAGTTGAATACTTTAGAAAACATCTAAAAGCTCAAGAGGCTATAACTTATTTAACAAATTCTGTAAATGTAAAATTATTTTCAACTCCAGAGCTATTTTAACTGTTTCTGACCTATCTGTATTTCCTGTATTGTCGATGATTGAAATTGTGGAATTGAGTAAAAACCTGTGATAGAATGAGGCGTTATGCATTTGTAACACCCGTGGTACTCTGCATGATTAATTGAAAATTAAGCTAAAAAGTGAAATGCAGAACAATTAATACTTTGAAAAATTGTTTTAAAACACTGGTATTGAAACTGGTTATCAAATAACATGAAATATTTCTGAAAAATCGACTTTTCGTTAATAATTATTTTAGACTATCATGCTATTGCCGGGAACACCATATTTTTTTATGTAAGAAATTATTTTCTCTATTACAATCTACAAAATTCTCATGCTTTGTACCCAATACAATATATGTATAGCACATTCTTCACGTATTTTCAATTTTCTTAAAAAGAAAAAAAAGGAAAGGAAAATCAAGCAGCACGCATAAATTATAAAATACCATCCAGTACTGCGAGATATAATCGCATGAAAGGGATTTGTGACAATAAAATGTTCTCATGTTTTACGAGTTGTTCATTTAAGACATATGAGATAACAACAATGCGTATTCATTGTAATTTGTATAACATAATGGATAAAAATTACGCGATATTTTAAACAGAATACAAAATAATATAGAATTTCCATGTACAAATTTTGCTTGCACCAGTTTTAATTCTAAAAGAACGTACAGAACTATTGTTGATAATTACCTTCTTTTTTTTTTTTTTTTTTTTTTGATACATAATTTCATTTATTTTATTTCTTTGGCAAGAAGGTTAATTGGTTGGTTTGGTTAAACGTTGCATTAGTACTGCGCAATGAGTGATTTCTTTGGCAAAAGAGCCTCATGTATTTCATATCAGCTAATAGGAAGTTTTCTCGTTAATTCGAGCTCTATGGCTGCTATTTACACTGCTACATGTTTGATTTATAAAAGGTTTAAAAAAAAGTTTCACGGAGCATTTTTTTAACTACAAAATCCCAGGTCACACACGAGTTTTCAAAAATTTATTAAAATCCTACCTATATTTTAATTAATTTCCACGATAAAGATAGACAGCGTCAAAATTTTAATATGCCTCCTTTAGAGATAAATTAATACTTTATATTCGGTGCTGATTACTGTCGAATACATTTTGGATGAGGAGAGGTCAGCGGTCGATTCTAACATTCGTTTCAGAGAGGCAAACGACAATTTCGCCTAGTGTGACAGTATTGAAAATTGTCTACTGAAATAGATGGCCACCCTTATTCGTACGAGGAAGTACATTAATCACTCGAAGGTACGTCGAAGACATTTTACTGTCGACTTCACTGCCTCTGCCGGTTTTATTATGATTTTATGTAAAACAATGTTCGGCTTTATACTGATCCTTTGTTACATCAGTATCTTAAAATCGTTAATGTCATCAAGTGGCTCTTTATATCTACAGATCTTTTGATAATCGAACATTTTTGGGACATGTTAATTAGGATTTTAGGAATGAGATCAGGAATTTTAGCTAGCTTAATATATCTTCGCATTCGTTTTGCAGTTGCTGCAGAATCTACCATAGCAGGTAATCAGCTATTTACAGACTAGTTTACCTAACGATTACTATTTCTACTACCGCCAAGGTTGTTTTAAAATCTTTTGTTTTAAAGCATAATTTTTGTATTGTTACACGTCATAACAATTTAATTTTGCTCCAAAGTTTTGATCATCAACGCGTCTAGTCGAACATTATACACATATGGAGTTTAGTTGTTGTTATTTAATTCTTACTGGTCACACACACACACACACATACCCATACAGCACAGAATGTTTCAGTTATGTTGCAAAAACCTTACAATCTTTCAAAAACGTAACACGTTTTAGTATGCTCTCTGATACATTTCTGAAACATTCGCCCTTTTTGATTTTCTATCTGTTAAGTGATTGTAACGTTTCTGTTACGTATCTGATTTTTTGTTACGATCGCGGACATTTCTACGTTTTTGAAACTAATCGGAAAGTAATCTGAACGGTTTTAAACGTTTCGGAAGGTTTCATAATGTTTCAATGTTATATGATTGTTACGTTTCTGGAATATTTTGTGCTGTTAGGGTATACATACATATATATATATTTGCAACAATGAATATACTAGGTGATTCAAAAGTCTGGAAATACTTCAAAAACTAATTATTACTATTTATATTTTAAATAACAGTTACTGAAAATATTTATTCTGTATCAATTTTGATTCAAACATATGATTGTGCGGGATTTTTTCAGTGTTTTTTCTGCACTTCTGACTCCCCACCCCTCTTTTTTCTCTCTCAAGTTGTATCATGTGTATACATGTTACAACTTTCTCAATGCTTCTTTCATTTTTGATGCATACTTTTTCAATATTTAGTTAATACTTTAATTTTAGTATGTTAGTTTATTGACACTTATACGGTCTATTAGAATAGCTCCGTTTCTTTTTAACTAACATCGTTTTTACTTATAATCGCATCGAAATATATTTAATATATTCTTTGGAGTCCCATTCTAAAAAACCTTTTTCAAAAATCTGATCTTTCATATTTGATTTCAATCTCTAATTTAATTTCCACTGAAGCTGATAAGAGTGGAAACATAGTACTAAAAATACTTTAGGTGCATCACAGCTTTCCTGTTACACTAGTTCTATTTTTTTCATTTGATGAAGGGACATGCTTAATTATTTCAACCCAAAACAATTGTTATTTTTTTTTTCATCTCATACTGTTCATTTACAAAGTTCTTATTCTTCATGCAATATTAAATGTAATTGAAAAGCATTTATTTTTAGAGAAATGCGCTCTCATCAGATGTCAAAATAATGGAATTTGTGAAGTCAAAAATGGAAGAGCTGCTTGTACCTGCCCGGAAAAATATGCAGGCTACTATTGTGAAACAGGTACGAAAAAATTTGTTTGATATTTTTTTATTTTTGAAAGTACTTTTTACAAAGTAGATTAAAAAAACTTCGATAGAATTATTAACACAATCCTTCATATTTTGAGCGATGGAAGCTTATTGTCAGCTCTAAATATAATTTTTCTTTTCTTTTAAAATAAATAAGTAAATAGATAAAAATAAAAAATAAAAAATATTAAATTAAATTAAATCTTTTTTTTTTTACAATATTTTTTTTCTCTTCACGTATTTGAATTTTTGTTTTAAGAAGGATAATAATGCAGAAAATTTAAAATGTAATGCAAATAATAAGTCGTTTTTCATTATTTATACAAACTTGTATGCTTAATATAAATTAGTGATTATATTCCGATAGTTTTTAAGTTATATATAAGACATATTTATTGACTTATTAATGACCTATATTATCTTAAATAAAAAATGCGAATGGAATATTATAAAAAATAATCTTCTTTTTCCAGATAAGTGCTCTCTCATCAATTGCTTAAATGGGGGAAAGTGTGAGGTCATAGATAAAACAGCAGTTTGCGTATGCATGGATAAATTTACGGGTGATTTTTGTGAACTATTAGGTGAGTGAAGTAGTGTTCATATACTCACGCGTGCATATGTTTATTTATTATTTTATTTTTAGTTGTTATAAATTGTTTATTCCATTGTGTTCTGGGTATGGTTACAAGAAAATATTCTCGCTAGAAATTTAGATGTAGTTAAAAAAAAAAAATCGATACTGATTTAAATACCGAAAATTTTTATGTATCAGAATTTCTTTCCAAATATGCAAAAGTAAAGTGTGTAAAAATAAATTTGAATAAAATAATAAATGCATTTATTTTTTTTCTGTGAGAAAATATATTTTGAGCGATGAGTGAATTTAAAGTTAGCAGTGTGATTTCAACCGGCTTTTTATTCCAAATATTTTCCCTAAATTGGTTTCCCTAAACTTATCTCTTTTAAGTTACAGGATATATTTCCAAATTTTTAAAAGTAAAATAAATAACAATAAGAGGGGTAAAAATAATAAAGATTAAATTTTTCTATTTAAAGATATATTTTCAATTTAATATTTAAAATAACAAATTCTTTGGAATCGAAGTTTTTTTTTTTTTTTTTTTTTTTAATAAAGTATTATATGAATACTAGCAGGCTTTGCCCGCTTCGCTGAACACAACACTTAAATGAGTTGTCAAAATTCCATATCATTATTAATAACATAATTTAAAGTTTCCTCTGTATTCCGTAGATGTTTTTCCCTCTCGCAACGGGAGATTTCCGGGTCCACACTGCATTCGGCAGCAACTCACCCGCTTCTTACTTCCCCTTCCCAAGCGGCAAAGTTAGAAGTTTTGCGTAATCTCATCAAAGTACATAATGCGTACACCTAATCAACATCCACACACCAAAACTCATAATTCTAAGATAATTTAAAGCAAATTCAAACAGAATAACGTGTTTTTACGCGTGTTTATTTCACCCCCCCCCGAACCCAAGGGGGTAAGTGGGCGAATTTTCGTAAAATCTCGTTACAATAAGTGTACTGGATACATATAAACAATTTGCGCACCAAATTTCGTGACCGCAAATCCCATACATTTTCCAAGACTAATTTAGCGCTAAAAGGGGGGAGTGTCTTGATTTTGCAACTCCCCCACCCGGAAAAAAATAGAAAAATCGAAAATCACAAAAAAACGAAAACGTGTTTTTGAAAGTATTCTAAAGACGACACAAGCTATTTTCAATACCTTTGTAACGTCTTTAGTAGAGCTCTACTAAAAAATCCGGAATTTCTGAAATCCCTCCCTCAAAAAACGGGATTTCCCCTCTTTCCTTTTAGAATCAAGAATTCTAAAATCGTACATAATGTTTTATTTATACTCAAGTCTAGTCTCATCATGTGCAATTTCTTCACTGTGCAGTAATTTGGGGCCGACCTATGCTTACAAACGTTTTTTTTTTCTTTTTTTTTTTTTTTTTTTTTTTGCTACCACTCCCCCTGGGAGGAAGGGGGTATTTCGATAAATCCCGTTTCTTTAAGTGTCGGATGCATATAAACAATCCAATCACCAAACTTCTTGACCACAGCTTTCATAAATTTCCCAGGCCAAATTTAGCGCTAAAAAGGGTGTTTCGAATTTGCCCTTTGTAACACATACCCCCCCCCCCCCCCAAAGGAAAAAAAATGGCAGATCACAAAAATAAAAAATGTGTTTTAGGAAATATCCTAAGAAAGTCGCATAGCCTTTTTTTAGCATCTTTGTTCCGTTTTTGGTAGAGTTCTACTCAAATCAGGAATTTTCGAAATTTCTCGACAAAAATCAATTTTTCCCCATCCTTCTCTTAAAAATCGAAAATTCCTAAATCGCAGATAATGTTTTATTTGTACTCATGTCTAGTCTCCCCATGTGGAATTTCTTTATTGTGAAGTAATTAGGAACCGAGTTATACTTACAAACGTGTTTTTGTCTTTTTCTCCCGCAGGAGGGAACGGGGGGGATGAATTTTAGTAAAGTTGATAGATATAATTTTAAGTTGAGTATAGACCTAAATTCCTTTCAAGCGCCGTTTAATTCCGTCAAGCCGTTCTCAAGTGATACCCAGACAAACGTGTTTTTGTCTTTTGCCTCTCAGGGGGGGAACGGGGGGAATTTCTAAAAAGTTGATAGATATAATTTTAAGTTGGATAAAGATCTTTGTTTCTGCCAAGCGCTGTTGAATTCGGTCCAACAGTTCTCAAGTGATGCCCGGACAAACGTGTTTTTGTCTTTTGCCCCCAGGGGGAACGGGGGGGAGGGAATTTCGGAAAAGTTGATAGATATAATTTTAAGTTGTGTAAGGACCTAAATTCCTTTCAAGCGCCGTTGAATTCCGTCCAGCCGTTCTCAAGTGATACCCTTACAAACGTGTTTTTGTCTTTTGCCCCCCAGGGCGAGAACGGGGGAAGGAATTTCTGAAAAGTTGATAGATATAATTTTAAGGTGGATAAAGATCTATGTTTCTGCCAAGCGCTGTTGAATTCAGTCCAAGTGTTCTCAAGTGATGCCCGGACAAACGTGTTTTTGTCTTTTGCCCCCCCACGGGAGAACGGAGGGGAATTTCTAAAAAGTTGATAGATATAATTTTAAGTTGGATAAAGATATAAGTTTTAGCCAAGCGCTGTTGAATTCAGTCCAGCAGTCCTCAAGTGATGCCCGGACAAACGTGTTTTTTCTTTTGACCCCCAGGGGTCAACGGGGGGAAGATTTCGGAAAAGTTGATAGATATAATTTTAAGTTGGGTAAAGACCTAAATTCCTGCCAAGCACCGTTGATTTCCGTCCAGCCGTTCTCAAGTGATGCCCGGACAAACATGTTTTTGTCTTTTGCACCCCAGGGTGAAACGGGGGGGGGGGAATTCTGAAAAGTTGATAGATATAATTTTAAGTTGGGTGAAGACCTAAGTTTCTGCCAAGCAACGTTGCATTCCATCCACCCGTTCTCTAGTGATGCCCGGACAAAAAAAGCGACATACAGACACGATGACACAGACACACACACACACAGGCAAAACTTTCTGAAGTCATTTTCGGCTTTCATGGGGTGTGAAACGTGAAGATATCGCAAAATTTTTTGATTCCGACAAATTTACAGACAAAACTCTGATTTTATTAATATAGATATATCTCCGATGTTTCATGAATTTTTTTTGTTTTCTTTATTAAATACATACTTTATAATCGTTATATTTTTGATTGAAATGATTTATTGTTTTACGAATTTAAAAATTACATATAAATTTACATTGGTTATTATTTTCTTTTTTACAGGAGTTCATTGATTTGTAAATGTGACGCATTGCCGATTTGATTTAAAAATGTCACTGGAGAAATATTGGACAACTTCGAGAAAACCATTAACAAATGTTCGTAATTATGGTATCAAGAAATGGAGTATGAAATAACTATATTGGGATGCGCACCTACATGCAATTATACTAACAATTGTAAATTAGTGTAACACCCGAATCTGTTTATATTAGTAGTATTGAAGGGCCATTGTTCTTCATGATGCAAAAATTGTTGTTAAATTGTACACAATGTAAAATACATTAAAGTATATTTAAATAGAATATAAAAATTATGAACCAGTCTTAATTATTTTTAAACCAATCACAAACAATAAAAGAAAAATCTTTTGTCCATTGAGAGAATTAATTGGCAAATTATTGATTTTTCTCTACATACGCCAAACGAGCAGAAATTGATTCTTGCTTTATTTATAACAGTTTTTTTTCTTTTTAATAGTAGATAGTGAAAATTTATGGAGAACTACATGTTGTTTCTTTATGATATAAATAGAACTGATTAGTTTTTGTCTGATATGAGTAATTTAAACTATTGAACAACTAGTTATAAAGCTATCATATAAAAAAAAGAAAAATTCTATACTTTTATGCAAAAGACCGAGGCGATATTGTATTTTATTTTGACCTTTTTTGACATAATACAAACATAATAATGGATTAGCTATACTTTTTTCCCGTAAATTTAAAATCTTAAAGTAATAATTAAGATTTCTCTAAAGGAATTGACATTTGAATCACTTAAAAAAAATCTGGTGTGGCATTTACTGAACTTTATTAACTTGCACTTAAACACTATAAGGACAGATTATGGAATAAGAAGTAAAATAAGTATGCATTAAACTTCTGCCACACACGTTGTAAAAAATACATCATTCGTATTTTTTTTTTTCTTTAAAATCAAATCTTTAGATTAGAGAGCATAAATGGCCGACTATAAGTATTAGTTAATTAAACTTGTGTAGATGTTTTATGAAATGTATCGCCTTTAAATTTAATTAGTAATTTTAAATGCAACAAATTTCAGAAATTATACTTATCAGTTCCATATGTAAGTTTAAATGAAAATTCTTGCAGTGTTGTACTTTATACAACTCGCGCCAGCTTCTGATTGTATTTTTTTTAAATAATTTTATTGGGATTACAGTAACGTAATATCTAAAATAAAAATTTAACTTATAGATGAGGAAGACATAATACATGGGTTAATTCATTAATTTATTATAGTAATAGTAATATTATTAGAGTAATAAATACAGTTATAACGATGTTATTGAAGATTAAAGCAAATTTCTGAATTTGAAAAAAGTATTAGTGATGAAAATTTCGAAAATAATACATGACTTCATTGAAACAAGCAGTTATAATTGTATATATATATATATATATATATGTATGTATATAAATATACAAAACGAAAAAAATAATAATAATAATGTCGAAGTTAAAATAAGTACACGAATTCATTGAAAAAAGTAAATATGAATGTATATACAGTCGAACCTCGTTAACGTGAATCTCAAGGGGAATAAGAAATTTGTTCATGTTATCGGTAGTTCATGCTATCAATAACTCAGAAACTAGTCTTCATTTAAACGGTGATTATGAAAATAGTTCATGTTAAAAGTAATTCACGTTATCCAGGTTCTCTCTAAAATATGAAGTGTGACATCTGACTCTAAAAGAGTGGCATATCACTCTTTAAACATGCCAAAAATGGAGCCAACCTCTAAAGAGTGAAAAGTCGCTTTTCGAAAGAGTGAGATTTTTCACTCTCCTTTAAGAGTGAGAATATTCCGAGTTATTCAAACAGTTTGACTGTTTATTTTTCCTAATATATATATATATATATATATATACACTAAACGATATCTTTTTGTTGTTGTTGTTTTTTTACTCTAGTTCAATGGCGGAAAGAACGCAGTTTGGATGTGTTAATCTGTTGGGAATCGAACTTAGGCCGTCCCAGTGGCACGCCAGTGTCTTATCCACTGAACCATGTGGTTGGTTGGGTTTTACGTCCCACTAGTGCTGCGCAGATGGGCAATTGGCGACGGTCCTGAACCATTGGGAACATACACAATCAGCTTAATTTACAGTAGTAAATCATTTAAATAAATTCACATAAGACATTAATTATATTTATAAAATTTTACTTTGTTTATAAAGGATACAAAATTACAGAATTCTAACAAAAATTTTAAAATTAAAATTAGAATTATTTTAAGTTACTAAAATTAGAATTATTTTAAAATAAAAAATCATACTTAAAAACGAATTCTAAAAGAGAAATAGTTATTTTTAAAGTAGCTTAGAAGAAAACAAAATATTTTGAGTGTGCATGCTTAAAAAAAAAAAAAGTAGTTAAATATTTGCACACAAATCTACAGAGTTTCTTGAAAAACTTGTTTGTTCAGGAGTATAAATCTTGTTGATGATTTTAACTGTTCGTAAAATATTATAGCCAACTTTTTGAATATTTCACATGTGTTAAGTATTAATGAATATAATAAAAATATAAATTCCTATAAATTTTAAGGACTTATGCATTAAATATTTGTACTGATATTTTATTGTATACTTTATATATTTCTGAATAAAACTACTTGCTTTCTATTACAAATTTTGATATCTTTCTTACGATTTTCGATTCTTTACTAATAACATTTCGATTTTACCAACCGCATAAAAAAATTTATAATTACCAAAATGTCTTTTAACATAATTATTTTCCTTTTTATTTCTCAAATATTTTCAATAATACTGTAGTTCTGTTAAACAAATCACATGCATGAGATTGCCCAGAAGTTGTTTTTCACATTTCATTCGAAATATTGTTAACAGATGGCAGCAGCAAATTTTCACTCTTCAGAAGGTTGATCTTGCAATAGATAATGATGTCACTCTTTATGACAGAGTGACTAACACATTACTCTTTTGAGTGAAAAATGTCACGTTTTCAAAAGCGATAATAGCATTTTCTCACTTTAAAGGGTATCAAAATAGTAGCCATTTTTTTAAGGAGTCAGATTCTCACTCCAGAAAATTTAGAGAGTTCGACTATACACACACACACACGCATATGTATATACATGTATATATAGTCGAACATATAGTCATGTACATATGTATATGTATACAAGGTTTGTCCCGAAAGTAATGAGCCCCATTTTCTTCTGCCGCAACTATCCATCGCACAGGGTTGTCGCTTGCACGGGAGGGTGGGTGGAGTCTTGGGAACACAGTGTTACCAGCGCCAGTCGGCTCCGAGCTCGTGCAGAGTCACAGTGCCTGTTTCAGTAAAGCCTTGTGTGAGTGCTCGGTCGAAATCAAAATGGGAAAAACTCTCGAGTAGATTTGTTGCAGTGTTGTGAGAATAATCCGACTTTTTTGGATAATGTGGTAAATAGTGACGAATCTTGAATCTTTTTGTACAACCCAGAAACAAAAAGACAGCGCGCAGAGTGGCACACGACTTCGTTCCTACGTCCAAAAAAGGCAAGAATGAGCAAATCGCAGGTCAAAGCGATGCTGATTGTTTCTTCCGATTCTTAGGGAGTTGTTCATTTTGAATTTGTTGCACCCGGCCAAGAAGTCAACGCCAAATTCTACATCGAAGCACTGACAAGGCTAAAGCAAATGAGGTCAACCGTATCAGGCGCGAGATAAATAATTCCTGGAAGCTGCACCATAACAATGCTCCCATCTACTCAACGCTCACGCAGCCCGCCTTACTGTCCTGATTTGTCCCCGCCTGACTTCTGTTTCTTTCCGAAGAATAAAATATCCCTCAAAGGACAGCATTTGGGGACCTTAGAGAACAACAAGGCGGCTACGACGAGGTTACTAAAGGACATCCTCGCGACGGACTTCCAGGACGCATATAAAGCATGGAAATCGCGTTGAAACAAGTGTGTTGAAGCACGAGGAATGTATTTAGAAGAATATTGAGTAATTGTACGAATCGGTACAATAAAGTTCTTAAAATAAAAATGGGCGCATTACTTTCGGGAGAGTGTATATATATGTATAACTCTTATTTATTTGTATTGTATATATATATATGCATATGTATTAAATAAATAAATATATATATATATATATATAAATATAATCTCAAATTTAGTTTTACTAATAAAAGTATACTAGAAAGAAGGTACTTTATGTGATAATTTAATAAACAGTTAACACAGTATGTGATTTTTACTTCCATTACCCGACTACCGTACATAACGGAAGTAGTGTATTCGTTAAAAAAAAATCAATATCGAAATTTTACCTGATTTGCATAATTTAAGGCCTTTTGAGTTCAAAAATGTTGTTTCCAGCAATTGGTCAGTGTGTGTTTGTGTACATATATATGTGTGGGAACCTTTTGACTATCATATCACAAATACTAATAAGAACAGAACGACGAAACTTCAGAATTGAGACAGGTCTGGTATAAAGATGATTTTTAGTGAAAATTTGAAAACAGGTAACGGGACATTAGAAACCGGAAGCAGAACCGTAATTCTATATCTCAGAAACGACTCTAACTATTTTCTTCAAATATATAAACACCCTATTAGAAGATTCTTTTTAAATGTATTAGTAAGTTAGTTCGTGAAACTTTTTAGTTGACCTATATAGGCAGGTCAGTGTGTGATCTCTCAAGCGTCTTCCTCTAAAAACTGCGGGCCGCGGTAGCCCAGTCGGTAGAGCGCCGGCCTCGTAATTGGAAGATTGCGGGTTCGGTACTCGAGCCGGCCAAAGACCGTCGTGTACACTAATGGTGGCTGGTGCACGTGAAATCTGTCGTGGCCACAATGTCTTCCATGTCCCCATCAAAAATTATACCTCTGGATGTTACCAAAGCGGGAGAGCCATCCCTTCCGTGGAGGATCAAAATTGTGATGGCATGTCTCCGGACCACCTCTAGGGGTGTGTCCCAGACCGTCGCCAATTGCCCATCTGCGCAGCATTAGTGCGACGTAAAACCCAATCACCAATCACCACCTCTAAAAACTGCTGTACGGGCTTTTTTCAAACTCGTCATGTTAACTTCCTTTTAGCTATCCTTTTATATTTAACTAGGAAACCCATGCGAAATATTCGCCCTTTATTTCTTTTCATATTTACCTTCAAAATTTGAAACTCATAAATTTTATACCAATTTCACCACCTAATTAAAATTTTAATTTACCAAAAGCCAAATTATTATTAAAACCATATTAATATTGTACAATAGTGAAACCAAAATCATTCAAAGAAAGGTTTCCTAGTAAAATTCATGGTTCACGACCCAATTTTCATACTTCCACAGGCAGTACAGTTTTAATATAGAACTCCCACGACGCCTTTTAAATTTTTGTCGCCATGTTGGCGATGACTTTTTATTAATTTTGGTATATTCTTTTTGTTATATATATATAAAATAAATAAATAAAATAAAATAAACTAATTCCTATTTTGATTATTTTTTTATGATTGTGTTTTTTAGTCAATTTATGTCACAAAAGTTCATATTCGGTATATATCTTTAAAATACTGCTAGATTTAAAATGACGCTTGCAAAGATTCTGAAGAAACAACTGTTAAAAATACATTTTTTCGTAAAATAATCTCTTCAGACAAATGTCGTCCTTTTTTCTTATTAGTCCATTGAGCGAAGTCCACGGGCTTAAATATTGCCCATGTATAAATATTATTTTTTTATCCTCGCGTATCGTATCATTCGACAAAAAATATTGGAAACTGGTCCACCTTAGAGAAATATTATATAGATTTTTGTTTTTCGGTCAACAATTGAGTTTGCCGAGTTTTGGTGAAAGTCAGTATCTGAAAAATGCTTCTAAGGATTTTCTTTAAAACTGCTATATAAATAGATTTGGAGATAGCCTTTCGCATAGTATAGAGATGATTTTTAGTGAAAATTGGAAAGCTGGTAACGGGACATGGAAAACCGGAAGCAGAACCGTAATTCTATATGTCAGAAACTTTCTAACTATTTTCTTCAAAACTGTCATATAAACACCTTATTAGATTCCTTTCGTATGTATTAGTTGGTAAGTTCGCGAAACTTTATAGAAGACCTTTATAGGCAGGTCAATATGAAATCTCTCAAATGTCTTCCTCTAAAAACTGCTGTACGAGTTTTTTCAATCTTTCCTTCGTAATTACCTGTTAGCTGCCCTTTTGTATGTAATTGTTTTTCGGTCAGTTTGTGAAATTTTAGTGAAAGTCAGTATTTCAAAAATGGTTCTAATGATTTTCTTGAAAATTGCTACATAAATTCCTTTTGAGATAGCCTTTCACACGTATTACGTGGTTGCTGTAGGAAAATTAATAGTCATTCTAATTAAGTATGCCAGTTAGAGTTCTCAACAATGGATATTTATTAAAGAAATAAATTAATTAATTAAAAAAAAAAAAAAAAAAAGGGGGAGGGGGGGCTCTACGGATGTTTTTTTTTTCTTTTTTTAAACTCGTTTTGTAAACTATGTTTTATATGATAAATATTCGAATGTTTTCTATATGTTATACACTTCATAATGCGCACCCGGTCATGTGAAAAAAAAACTGGCAAGACTTGCGAAAGGATAAATTAAAAATAAATAAATAAAAGAAAATACGTTTTGTTTATCGTATAAATCTGTGTGATTCGGCCTCAACCACTCCACTATTTAAATGTAGTATCTACATTTATAAAAAAATCTGGAGTGACTCCACTCGACTTTCCGAACATTGAGTAATTAACAGTTTTGTAGATAAAGTAAAGAAAGAGTTGTTAAACAAAGAAAAGGGAGAAAATCATAATAGAGTGTTTGAGTATTTTTCTCCATATATTACACGATGTTTTATTTAACGCTACTGATCTTTGAGCCCATAGATCATAATGATAAAGAATTTTTCGTTGTGTCCCTGTAAAAACCTATAAATGCTAGCTAGATTCACCAAAATGCTTATAGTTAGTGCAACAGTGATTTATAATATTCATATAAATTTTCAGCTCAATTGAATAAGGTGTTTAGATGCTATCGCACTTTTAAAAATTTGGTCCCATAGGCCATAATGATAAAGATTTTTTCTTTGTATCCCTGTAAAAAAACTGTAAGTGCTAGATTCACCAAAATCTATACAGTGTGTGCAACTGTGACCTATAATATGTGTACAAATTTTTTGTTTATATTAATAAGGCGTTTAGACGCTATCACACTTTTAAAAATTTGGCCCTATTGGCCATAATGATAAGGAATTTTTCTTTATGTCCCTGTAAGAAAACTATAAATCCTGGATTCTCCAAAATCTATACAGGTTGAGTATCTGTGACCTATAATATGTGTATAAATTTTTTGCTCAATTGAATAAGGCGTTTAGATGCTATCGCACTTTTAAGATTTTGGTCCCTTAGGCCGTAATGATAAAGAATTTTTCTTTGTGTCCCTGTAAAAAAACTATAAGTGCTAGATTCACCAAAATCTATAGGGTTCGTACTATGGTGACTTACAATATACGTACCAACTTTCAGCTTATTCGAACAAAGCGTTCAGACGCTAGCGTGTTCACTCACAGACATACACACATACATACACACATACATACACACATACATACACACACACATACATACATCATCGCAAAAATAGTGAAAACGGACTCATTGGACCTTGAAACGTATAGAAACATCAAAATCTCAAATTCGGATTTTTGACATGATTACAATACTTTCCTCACTATAGTGTTCGGAAAGTAAAAAAAATGTCAAGGTTGTTGTTGAATTATTCCAAATTATTACGACAGCTTTCATTCGCAACACTTCTTGATCAAATCAATCTCTCAATCTCCCAATCCCAATCTTGATCGAACTTTTCATGTACCTCAATACGTACTTTAAAATGATAAATTTGAATTTCCTGCAATTATTTGTATTAACACTTTCGCGACCACTGACATAGATTCACGGCATTTGAAAATCTGTAACTCCGCCAGTGGGTGCTTCTATTGCAATTTGTACATCATTTATTTCTCAAAAATATACACAATATTCAGATATGTACAATGAATATATTATGGATATAAATACTTTGATTAGAAAGAGTAAAATTATTATATACATTTGTAATATGAATCTGAATATAGAAAATTTTGTTCTGAAATATGGTAACTTGGAAGAATAGCGCCCACAGACGAACCTTACTGTCAAAAAGACAAAAAATAACTAAACATGCCGCCGC
The DNA here is from genome assembly GCA_963930645.1 of Salticus scenicus. Classification (NCBI taxonomy): domain Eukaryota; kingdom Metazoa; phylum Arthropoda; class Arachnida; order Araneae; family Salticidae; genus Salticus; species Salticus scenicus. The sequence goes on along the minus strand of OZ005660.1, from coordinate 124,574,832 downwards.
GAAAGTGTTATTATAATGCTGATATCGATTTACATACAAATCAACAGCTAAAAATTTATCTTTCTTGTTCAGGGGACCACAAAACGCGATAATATAAAAAAAGAGCTGAAAAATAAATTTAAAAAAAGACTTTGTTTCCTGTATAGGCATGAGAAATTAATTTTCATTCCTCAGCAGTTTTCGACAATTACATTCAAAATAAAAAAATGTTTTTGTTTAACTTTGGGTAGCACTGTATATTGTCTGTGTATAATATGAACACTATATTGTGTACTTGTACGTAAAATTTAGTCCTATCTGAAAAACATATAACATAGTCTAAAATACCTGCCATTGCAGTAATTTCCAAACATAGCCCCAATATATCACAATTCGTCTGGATATCCTTGTAAACGAATGAATGAATTCCATATGATATTCTGCGCAAAAAATGCTTTTATGCATATAAAAAACGTATGTTTACATCCTTTAATTTAGTGCACTGTTTAAAATTTCTGTAAATTTAATGTAAATATTTATCCAGATTCTCTGTAAATTTACAGTAATTCTTGGTTAAAAGTGAATAATCGAGATTCTCACTCTTTATTCTGTATTTTTACGTAATTTTATTATATATTTATTTAATTAAAATTAAAAATGACTGTTTCTACTTTAGAAAAGGCATTCCAAGTCCGAAATATATTCTCACCAATAATTAATTAAATTAATATTAGTTATTAAAGTGAATGCATAAAATAAGTTTTTTAACATCTCCGTTTATTTTTCTCTAGAATTTTACGCAAGACTTAAGATAATAGATTACACAGAGTTTTCTGTTGAAATTTTTAACAGTGTGCAGCTGATCTCAAACTGTACCTATCAGAAATTTTGCCCATAGACGTAATGTATTTGCAATACTAAATTAAAGAAGTAATGTGCAATCAATATATAAAATTCCATTAAAAACTTCTCGACACAGCATAAAATTAAAAGAAAGCACTGCAAGTTTAGAAAGGACGTGGTCTTTCTTCTTCAGGTTCAAAATAAGTGCTTCTGCCTTGGAGGCAAAAGCATGACTGAAGTTTTACCTTTGCTACACACCAAGGGAGTATCACGTATTTTGCATCTGAAGAAGAAAAAACACGTCCTTTCGTAACCGGTATTTTGATCTTTAAGGTGTGTGAAGAAGTTTTTAAAGTTATATATGTAAAGTATTTGAATTATATAGAATGTTCCAGTACATGGACTATTTGTGTGACTCCAACGAAAAGCTTATTGTAGCATCCTAATATGATACAAATTCAGAATACCTAGTTTGGCTGTCTAACTACTATTTGCTTTTGACATACGCTGATAAAAGACAGACACACAGACCAATTGCTAAAGACATATTTTTTGAGTTCAAAGGACTTCAAAAAATATAAAAATGATAAAAACTCAATTTCGAAAATTTAACCAAACACAGGATTTTCTTTATCATATATGGGTAAGAGAATATAAACATATATTATATTAAATTGAAACGATAATTTGTAATTTCAACATAAAAAAAAAAAAAAAAAAAAAAAAAAATAAATTGGAAATTTTTTTGTAAATTTGATTTTTACGTTAAATTCATGATATCTATGCCTCCTTTAAAATAACGTAGATATATTTTAAATGTTATTAAAATCTGTGCCTGATGCATTATTCTAATTTATTACATAAACTGATAACAGGAGTATTAAATAATATATCTTAAAAAGATACTTATTTATGTAATGTTCTTCAGAAGTGATATGATAGTTTCACTCAGAAGTGAAGTACTTCATGGTGAAGTACTTTTAAGCGTCTCAAATATCGACAGACGTCGAGTGTATTTCCTTTTTACTGAATGTTATCTCTCATTAAAGATATTTCTGGAAAATTTAAAATATGAATTTAAGTATGTAAGATAAAATTCTGCTTGTTTTTTCTTTTACTGGAGTGTTTTGGGATATCTTAAAATAATTTTAAGAAAAGGTCATTTCAGAGGAAGTAAGATGCTAATGTATTTATTTTTTTTTTACTATTATTGTGTAAACAAGGATGGAATTTTATACCTTTATTTAATTTTTTATACTATTTTCTTCAACTTTAGCTTTTACTCTACATCATAAATTTGATGAACTCAATAACAGCAGTGATTTACCTATTATTGTTCAAAACTATGGTAAGATTATATTCTCCAATCTTTTTTAGTAAGTTAAGATAATAATTACTAGCGCAAAACAATTTATATAGTTTTTTTTTATTAAATAGTAGAAATAATCTGGTGCGGCACACACACGATTTTCTATTACTCTACATTGCACTACTATAAAGTAATCTACTTGAAAGAGGATGTATGTATAAAATTATAATAAATTTCAAAATTTAGTTTTTTTTCTTTAAATACTTAATTCGCAATAGATTTTAAAAGAATTGTTTAACATCAAGCTATAACACACTCGCTATTTTTTTTAATAAAATATATATATTTTTCCCCCTACCACTCTTAAATAGAGTAAAAAAAAAAATTTAAAAAAAAAAAAAAAAAACGATGAAATTAATGTTAATTAGTATTCCCATTAAAATATATTTTCAATCGATTAATTTTTTCACTGCGGGGTTGAAATAAAAGAAATTTTAATTGCTAAAAAAAAAAAAAAAAAAAAAAAGATTTTTTGTTCAGATAATTAATAAGTAATATCGTGAGAAAAAGCTTTCTTTAAACTTAAGTGACTTCTTCCCACTACATTACTTTTTTTAATCGATTAATATCGTTTGATTCTACCCTCTTAACAGGGAATAATATATATATATATAATTGCCGAAAATACAGATTTGTTTAATTGCTTTTGAAATTTATAAGTAACAGCGAGAAAAAGTCTTATATCTAAACTTCAATCTTATTTTACCGAAAGAAAAAAATTTCGCCCCCTTTTTTTCATGTTGATGTATAAGGGCAACTTTTCAGCACTATTTTTAATTCAGTAAAAAGTTTTAAAAAATCGTCTACATTACTGCACAATTATTGTAATAACATATATAGCCCATAATGTATAATCTCATAAAAAACAATACTATTGTAAAAGTCACCCCGCCCAGCAAAAACTCTTACCTTTCTTAAGCAGCCAAAAAAAGGATTGATATCAAATTTCGCCGCCGCTATTGAATCCCGGGTACTCAATGCCTAGCTTAATGAAGATCTGCCAATAACACTGCATGTATCTTTCTAATAAATCCTAATCGCTTTCAACATTCTTTGTTATCTGTGTTAGTTTTTTCGCTGCATTATAAAGTTATAATTTAAAATATTTTTACGGCGGGGTGCGTAATAATATTTTAATCTTTACTAACTAATTTTTTTTAAATTAAAACTTCTAGATAGGGGACGCACCCCGCCGCAAAAATACTTTAAATTATAACTTTATAATGCAGCGAAAAACTAACACTGATAACAAAGAATATTGAAAGAGATTAGGATTTATTAGAAAGATACATGCAGTGTTATTGGCAGATTTTCATTAAGCTAGGAATTGAGTACCCGGGATTCAATAGCGGCGTCGAAATTTGATATCAATCCTTTTTTTGGCTGCTTAAGAAAGGTAAGAGTTTTTGCTGGGCGGGGTGACTTTTACAATAGTATTGTTTTTTATGAGATATCACTACTTTTTGTAGGTTATGTATGTGCTTTTATAAATATAATACGTATGCATAAGAAAGGTAAGAAATTTTGCTGGCCGGGGTGACTTTTACAATAGTATTGTTTTTTTATGAGATATCATTTCTTTTTGCAGGTTATGTATGTGCTTCTATAAATATAATACGTATGCATAATGAATATATTTGTGTAATAGATCAATAAAAACCGTGCGTGTTATGCACAGATGTAAATATAGTGTTACAGATTTCTAAATAGTACTAGTTATTTTTATGTGATTTCTTTCTAAGAGGTTTAGTCAGATTACAAAATGCCAATTTTTCGCATATCTAGCTTGTGTCCGCGTTAAAAAAGATTCTTCTCCGTTAAAAACACACTTTATCAGGGTACGTAATGGACATGGCGATGAATGTGGCGACTTTATCGCACCTTGACAACTATTTTGACGACCTTGGTGAAAAAAACCTTTATTATCGATAGACCCATTGTCCAAGCTGTAACTCGATTATTACGGAAGTTACTATAAAATTCAAGATTAATGGCAGGCTATAAAAGGGGTCCCGTTCCGACCACTGAGGTGAGTTTCTTGCTAAGACTTTACGGAATAGAAAGTTCTGCTTGACTAAGTCTCTACCATTGAATTGTAGTTTATTTCTGTATGTTATGACTATGGTATCGTTTGTGCTGTGATTTATATGTTGTCAGCTGTTATTTAAGCTGCGTTTTCTGGTGAAACTCAAGTTGATACTGGGTTTAACTAAGGCGACCAAATTTTTTAAACCCAATTTGAGGACAAATCATCGCAGCGTCCTCAAATTGAAAGGCCATTTGAGGACAGAGTTAAATTATGCTTTAATTTGAGGACAAATTTGTAAATTCGAGAACATTTGTCCTCAGATGATTTTCAAATTGGTAAACATGTATTGTCACCGTGTTCTAAACTATTCTGAAAGTTACAAATGTCTAGCTTGTCGGGAAGTTAGTTAAATAAATTTCTGTTGAATCATATAACCGCTGCCAAAGGCAGTAGGGATCTGAAACAGTTGACTAAAAGTGTTAAAAATTGTACTGTCAACGTGTTCTGAGCTATACTGAAAGTTTCAAATGTCTAACTAGTCGTGAAGTTATATAAAATCGATTGCAAGCTTTGTGTTCGTAGCGCTGCCGTTGGCAGCAGGAACCCTAAACAGTTGGCTAAAAGTATTTAAAAAATGCATTTTCACCGTGTTCTGAACTATTCTGAAAGTTTGAAATATCTAGCTAGTCGGGAAATTAGCTAAATAAATTTTCTGTCGAATCATATAAACGCATCCGAAGGCAGTAGGGACCTAAAACAGTTGACTAAAAGTGTTAAAAAATGTATAGTCACCGTGTTCTGAGCTATCTTGAAAGTTTCAAATGTCTAGCTAGTCGGGAAGTTAGTTAAAAAGCGATTGCAAGATGTGTACTGGTAACGCTGCCGAAGGCAGCAGTAACCCGAAACAGTTGGCTAAAAGTATTTAAAAAATACATTTTCACCGTGTTCTGAACTATTCTGAAAGTTTCAAATGTCTGGCTAGTCGGGAAATTAGTTAAATAAATTTTCTGTCGAATCATATAAACACTGCCGAAAGCAGTAGGGACCTGAAACAGTTGACGAAAAGTGTTAAAAATTGTATTGTCAACGTGTTCTGAGCTATACTGAAAGTTTCAAATGCCTAACCTGTCGGGAAGTTAGTTAAAAATCGATTGCAAGCTTTGTGCTGGTAACGCTGCCGATGGCAGCAGGAACCCGAAACAGTTGGCTAAAGGCATTAAAAAAAATGTAGTCGAAAAGTCCGAGATGCTATGTCGACATAATATACATTTGTAGCGTTCACCATTGACTTTCCTACTTTGTAAATTTCATTTGTTTTTCTCTTAATAATTGTTTTAGCTTGGCGGGGCGGAACGCTACCGCGTTCCTTGATACATAACGTACTTTATAACACATATGCGAAATGAGCAGTTTACCATATATTTTAAAACTCGTTAACTTAAGAATTATAATGCATCTTAATTTATATGTTTTATTCATTGAAATTATTTATTTTTAGTTTAAAAATTCTAAAATTAGTAAATTCATTTTTTTTTTTTTTTTTTTTTTTTTTTGTTAAGGAGAGTTTGTGTAAACATAATTTGCCGAAATGCATAGAAACAAGAGGTACATATTTTCTATTTCGCAATACAGGTAAAGTTGATTGCCAGTGTTATGGTTCGAATGTTTTCGACGCTGATTTCGGATGTGTAGTAAGAATATCTATAAATATTTCAGACATTTTTTTATCTCTTTCAAATTCTAAGTAAGTAATATACATAAATAAATTAGAAATTTGTATTATTTTATAGTAATATTCTTTTTGATACATGTAATTATTCAATAAATGTTAAATGCAGCTGGAATTTTCTCAATAGTAACGCCATGCTTTAAAAATTGAAATTATTTATCATTTATTTATTTTTTCACACCAAAAAGAGTTTTTTTATTTCTAAAGTAAATATTCTATATTTGGAAATTCATTTGAAAAGAACAGAAAAAATATTAAGAAAAGTAGAAAGGAACTGTGTTAGGCCCGCTATACACTGAAGAGACATGAGACAAAGTTTGAAGCGACGTGCGACGCGCGCATGCTCTAAATACAACTTCATCTCCTGAAAACTGTTTAGAACATGCGTGTGTCGCATGTCGCTTCAAACTTTGTCTCGTGTCTACAGTGTGTAGTGGGACTTACGCTTTATATTCGTAGTATATGTGCAACTGTTCTTTCTGTAGCTAATAGCATTTGCTTTTATATTTTTCCTAAAATTGTGTAATCTGCTCTCGTCCAATTTTTTGGAAGACTTTTTTTTTTTAACTTCTTTTTTTATTTTTTTTTTTTATTTATTTGTTTATTTATTTTATTTTAATTTATTAACTGATACTATTATCAATAATTCATATTAATTTTACAATCACACGATTAAAATAATTCTCATAATGTACATTTATACGAAATTTCATCCTATACTGCTGTTAAAAAAAAAAAAAAAAAAAAAAAAAAAAAAAAAAAATGCGATCACAGCGCCACCTGTTGAGCAAATACTCCACAAATCTAATCAGCACCAGTTTATGTAAGGGACCAACTAAATACCAAATTTGGTTAAATTTCGTTCATTGGTTGGTGAGATACAGCGTCCACAAAATTTGTGATACGCACACACAGACACACACACACACACACACAGTCACACAGACAGACATTTTCTAAAAAACAGTTAAATCGTGTTCAGGACATCCAAAAACGTGTAAATCCATCGAAAACTGGTGTTCGAAAATTTTCACGAATCCAATACTTTCTATATATATACATATAGAAGAAATTAAAAAAACAAATTGAAGACTAAGGGACAAGATAACAAGTATTTTATAAAAACACGCGTTAAAAACAATTCAAAATTAGTTCTAATAAAAATCAAGGCTTTTATTGAATTTAAAAGTATATTCATATTTACTCAAAAACATTCACCCACATCACTCTATGAAACACATGAACCTGGATCAAACTTTTCAAGCAACAACCTCGTATAACCTTAAAAATACGACATTTGAATTGTTTGCAATCATGTGTTTTTAAATTAAACTTATAACAGACATACACAAAGATCAACCATTTAAAACTTGATTTTAGTATTCGGTGAACGGTGAAATACGTAATTAGACTTAAATCAAGTGCTGAAAATTTAACTTTAAATACTGCTTTATTTACCGTATGGGTATAAGGAAATAATTTTTATTCCTGGACAGTTTTGTTCGACATGTTAAAATAGAGTAAAGAACTTTCACCAATTACATAAAAAAAGTATGTTTTTGTTTTATTTTAGGTAACTCCTATATTTTCTATAAATTATGTACACACCACATTATGCACTTAGATATAGCTGTGTATTAATAACATACAGAATAATCTTAAAATGCACTTTTAGCACTTATCCTGTATAATCCCACTATATTTCTTTTCTTTTGGGTAGAGCTGTATATGAAAGGTAAAATATTTTCAAACCATATGCTACAGAAAACATGCTTCTATGCATGTAAAAATATCTATGCTCATTTAATTTTGTTTCCAAAAATTTCACCCTTAGATGTAATGCAATAGAATTTTCTTGTATGTTCCTGTACATGAACCATTTGCTTGATCTCATCGAGAAGCTTCGTGTAGCATCTGTGTATGATAGAAAGGGAGTTTGGGCTTTCTGCTGCTGTTTCTTCTTGGGATAAGGTGATAACAGACACACACAAAGACACATGCGGACGACCCGCTGAAAACCTGATTTTTTGATTCAAGGGCCCTCAAAACGGGTAACTATAACAAAAACTCAATCTCGAAAATTTGACCCTATCTATGGAAGAGAGAAAGTAAAAATTCATTATAAAAAAACTGGACGACAGTGCCACCTTTTAACCCTTTGCTACCCAAGGCGTACGATCATGTGGTTTACACATCCACGATATTCGCTTACATTTTTGCATCTGGAACAGTCGTATGTAAAAAAAAAAATCAGGAAATGAACGATCGGGCTAATTAGCAGAAAGTGTAAAGTACAATTTTCAGTCAACAAATGTCGGTTATTTTTCCTTTAATTTTGCAAAAACAGAAGAATGTAATGTTTTAAGGTAAAAATGTTTCGGGTTGGAAAGGGTTATGCGATATGAGCCAAAAGGTACAGTCGGTAACAAAAGTGTCCGAACACTAGCAAAAATTCCTATGTAAAAAAAGTACACTTCATACGTTTTTGTTAAATAAATCCTTGTCGAATCCTGTTCTTAGTCAGTGTAAGAACATGATTCGATAAGAATTTATTTAACAAAACCGTATGAAGTGTACTTTTTTTACATAGGAATTTTTGCTAGTGTTCGGACACTTTTGTTGCCGACAGTAATCAGCATCAAATTATAGGTGCAAGTCCAACCAATTATAAACTTATAGAGAATTCCGTCCATTGGTTCATGAGATACAGCGTCCAAAAAATTTTAGGCACTCCCACACAGACACGCAGACAGACATTTTCTAAAAACGGTCAAATTATGCTCAGGGGATTCCAAAACGTGTGAATCTACCTAAAACCGGATGTCAAAATTTTTTTTCGAATCCAATACTTCCTTCTGTTTTTATGTAGAAAAATACTAAAAATAATCTGATACATTTGAATTATCACTGAATTCTATGCTTTCTGTATTATTCTTATTCATTAAGTAAATGGATAATAGGAGTGTGAAATACAGTATCCTTTGGAGATAAATGTATGCAATATTCTTCAGAGGTGATATGATAATTTCACTTCATGTTGAAGTACTGGCTATTCTTTGCGTCTTTCCCACCAATGGAATTCGAGTGTATTTAATTTTCATTGAATGTTATCTCTCATTCTGGAAAACTTAAAATATGAATATAAGCACGTTGGGTACATTTATGCTTGTTTTCTTCTTTTGTTTGAAGTGTTTTGCGATATCTTAAAAATAATTTCAAGAGGACGTCATTTGATGAAGAAAGACGGTATTACTCGTAGATATTCTTGTTACTAGTTCAGTTTAAAGAATGATGGAATTTTATAACTTTATTTCCTTTAACCTACTATTTACTTCTGCCGTAGCCTTCATATTTCATCATGATTTAGAGGACTTCAAGAATAACAGTGATTTGTCTATTACTGTTCAAAATAATGGTAAGTTTAGATTTTTTACAGTCTTTATAAAAAAAAAATAGATTACAGTTTATTCTATGAAAAACGCATTAAAATTTGATTTGTTATGTTAAGAAATTTTGTCTTTATTTACACACACACACAAAAAAAATGTATGCCGTCACTGCTTATTTCATGTGTCTGTGAAGCTATCTCCTAACGAACGAAATTCAGCATCACGAGAGATACCACTGTTTGCTTAATAATCCGAGGAACATATTTCTTTTGGCCTGAAATTTATATTACCTTATTTATCGACCTTATGAATAAAAAACGTCGCCTTAATAAAAGTACTTTATTTTCGAACTTGCGACTAGTTTCTCCAAATGTTTGATTTTTCAGTCTCAGACGTCACAACCACCATAGAAAATAAAATGTCATCCATGGTACAGAAAAAAAAAAAAAAAAAAAAAAAAAAAAGTGAAGAGAAACTGAAAGTTTTGTGAGAAATGTTATAGAACAGAGATATAAGTCGACATTTACATTATTTACCTTATATGTATATTATAATTATTAAAATATATATTTACGCTTATTACTAGCTGATAATGTAACGCTGTAAGATAGTGTTAGCATCGCATACCTAATTTAACCAGCTGTTTCACCCAATGTTATTCTACGGAAAAATTTGTTTTATAAGTTACTTATTAATGTATTTTTAATTAATTAATTTATTTATTACTTCCTTCTATATGTATATATAGAGAAAGTATTGGATTCGTGAAAATTTTCGAACACCAATTTTCTATGGATTTACACATTTTGGGATGTTCTGAACACGATTTGACTGTTTTTAGAAAAATTCTCTCTGTGTGTGTGTGTCTGTCTGTCTGTCTGTACGTGTGTATCACAAATTTTGTGGACGCTGTATCTCACGAACCAATGAACGATATTTAACCAAACTTGGTATTTAGTTGGACCCTGACATAAACTGATGCTGATTAGATTTGTGGAACGATTGCTCAACAGAGGGCGCTGTTATTGCATTTTTTTCTAAATTTTTAATATAGCAGTATGGGACAAAATTTCGTATAAATGTACATAATGAGAGTTATTTTAATCGTGTGTTTGTAAAATTCATAAGAATTATTGATAATAGCAGTAGATAACTAGGAAAAAACTATTGTGCATGTGGGAGCATCGCTTTCCCCCCTGGGGGGAAGGGGGAGTAAATTTTCAAAATGGGTATCTTTCGAAAAATCTCGTTAATACCTTTTAAACGAATGGTTGAACTATAGATCTGTGATAATTTAAAACAAAGTTATAGATTTCTTTTATCTTTTAACAACAACAACAACAAAAAATAATAATAATAAAAAAAATAATAAAAAATAAATAAATAAAAATAAAAATAAAAATAAATAAATAAATAAATAAAAAATAAATAAAAAAAAGATTATTTTATTTGATATTTTGCAAAAAATTGACTTTCTTTCAGCATTTAGTGATATAATCCTGTCAGATAAAAATCGTCTGCATTTATAATGGAAAATAATTTAATAATTTAATAAATAATTTGTATTGAATAAATTTTGTGTAAAATTATACAGAAGAAAGTCATGTGGTGGCCACATCACACTAGTTACTTTCTTCTATATGTATACATAGAGAAAGTATTGGAATCGTGAAAATTTCGAACTCCAGTTTTCGATGGATTTACATGTTTTGGGATGTCCTGAACACGATTTGACTGTTTTAAGAAAATGTCTCTCGGTCAGTCTGTGTGTGTGTATCACACATTTTGTGGACGCTGTAACTCACGAACCAATGAACGAAATTTAACCAAACTTGGTATTAAGTTCGACCCTGACATAAACTGGTGCTAATTAGATCTGTGGAACAATTTTTCAACAGATAGCGCTGTGATCGCTTTTTTTTCTAAATTTTTAACATGACAACATAGGACAAAATTTCGTATAATGTACATAATGAGAGTTATTTTAAACGTGTAATTCTAAAATTAATATGATTTTTTTATAGTAGTAGTAGTTACCTAAGAAAAAAAGTGTGCATGTGGGGGCATCGCTTCCTCCCCCTGGCTGGAAGTACCACCCGGGAGGAGTAAATTTTCAATATGGGTGTCTTTCGAAAAATCTCGTCAATACCTTTAAAATGAATGGTTGAACTATAGATATGTGATAATTTAAAACAAAGTTATAGATTATTTTATCTTTCAACGAAAAAAAAAAATTGGAAAAAAAAAAACGCATTTCTTCTTATAATTGCAAAAATTAACTTTCTTTCGGCATTTAGTAATATAATTCTGTCAGATGAAAATCGTCTGTATTTATAAGGGAAAATAATTTAATAATTTAATAAATTATTTGTATTCAATTAATTTTGTGTAAAATCACATAGAAGAAAGTCATGTGGTGGCCCCATCATACTACTTTTTAATTCTGTCTTCACATTTGGAAGATTCTCAATCTTTAAAATGTTTCTCGCTTTTAAATTTTTTTTTTTTTTTTTTTTTTTTTCAAAATTTGAATTATTTCGTATCGAAGCTATAAAGTACAAAAAATACTTTTGGTTAACTTTTCGCACTTTTCAACTTTAAAGGGACTTGGCAACTTTCACATCATCGTTGAAGTATGTTTCATATAAAATCTTATATTTCCATTTAATATTTAGAAATTGAACTTGATATTAGTTTTGTTCAATAAAATATGCATTCAGGTAACATTTCTTAAGGTTTTTGTGATATATGTTTTAGAGATTTAAAATATTTAAATTAAAATTTTTAGTTTCTGATTTTTTTTTCATGAATTCATGATGTTTAGAATGCTTAAATTTCTACAAACGTTTAAGAAACGCCTTTTTTTTTTTTTTTTTTTTTCAATGTTCAAAAAGTTCGTTGGTTTTAATGTTGCACTAGTACTGTGCAGTGGATGTTCAACAGGACCCACTAAAAAGAATTAGGGATGGATTTAAAAGAAAATTTTTCAAAATAAAAATCTAACAAAAATTGTGTTTATTTCCAAATTTTTACACAGACATGCAATTATTTAATATTTTTTTCTCAAACACTAATCAATAGATTTCAAAATCCATCCCTAATTCTTTTAAGTAGTTTTTATTAAACATCTAAAAAAATTATTAAGTAAATTAAAAGAAATGCAGTCAGTTATGTAGACGGGGCATTATTTCCATATTCATAAAAATAGAACACATAATATATATATATATATATATATATAAAGTAATGAATAAAAAAACATAATTCGTCCATATTGGCATCTGTTAAAAAATATATAATCTTAATAGTAGGATGGTACTTATCTAGTTTTAGCTCTTTTGAATTGGGTGTTTAAACGTTATCATACTTTAAATGACTTCAATCTGAAATCCTTAATGAAAAAAAAGTTTTCTTTTTGTCCCTAATTTCTGCACCCATCAAAATATGTGCAGTTTGTTCAACGGTAATGCATAACATATTTACACCCTGTTAGCTCCATCAAAAAGGAAGTTTATACATTTTCGCACTTTAAAATGATTTGAGTTCAAAATCTATAATGATAAAGCATTTCCTTTGTACCCCTATAAATAAATTAATAGCTGCACAATTGAATATATATATTTATATATATACTAGCAGGCTTTGCCCGCTTCGCTGGCCACTAAATTTAAAGAAAACTCTTTTCTATATAGCTTTATAATAATAAAATAAAATAAATTACTGAAATTGTTCAAAAGCTCGCTCCAGGTCCCTGCTGCATTCGGCAGCGATTTGGTCATCCACTGCAACTCGGGCACTTGTCCCTATTACATGCGACAATAGTTTACCAATGAGCTTCCATTTAGGTGCTTATTATATAACAGTTTCGAAATAGATAGTATCGAAAAAATTGGAGTTTCCCTTTTATATTTGAATCCTAGTTACATGTGAACAACACTATACGTGTTGTACACATGTAACTCGGACTGGAATCAAATTTAACTGGGTTTAGACAACATAATATTTGCTTTTACGTTATTTCATATGTTTATTTTGTTTATCCAATCACCCATTAAATGACAGCAATTTCACGCCAAATATTACAATATGCTGTGACTGGCTACGTCTGTCGCATGAGACAATTAATTTTTTGTGTTTATATATAATTCATGGGTTGTAAACCTGATAGTACAGCCTTAAAATAGTTCCCTTTGGCGGCTTTTGAATTTTTGTCACCATTTTAGACTTAATCCATTGTAACAATAAGACTTAATCCCTAGTAACAATATGCTATGAGCGCTATTTCTGCCGTATTTTAGACAACTAATCTTTTTATGGTTATATATATTTCCCATTAAACATATTTTTATTTATTTATTTAAATATTAATTTGAATTTTTCCAATATTTCTGTTCGACAGCGTGCAAGTGCAGTAACACACAGAGGCTCATTTGTTTGTAAAATAAATCAGCATAGTGATTATTATATAAAAAAAATAAATAAATAGGTAAACATTAACGTGTTACACAACTTTATTATGTCGCTCCATTGGCGGCTTTTGAATTTTGTCGCCATATTAGCGATGGATTTTTTTTTTTTTTTTTTTTTTTGTATGAAAAGGGGAAGACTATTTTGCTAATAATTTTATCAGACTCTTTTTTGTTTATACACAAGAATCCTTTATATTCTGCTTATATTTTTAATGGGTTTTAGGTTTAAAATAGTGCTTGTTGAAATAAATTTCCTATCTTTAAAACTGCATTTGTTCTGTAAATTTTGTGTAAAAATAAATCATTTATGTTTTTATATATTTGATGCGCTTCTTAGATTAAAATGGCTGTTGCTATATTAAACTTCTTGTCGAAAAACGTTCGGTGTGCTTCAACACCAAAATTTAAAAAATCGCCCAGCAGGAATACACACGAATGTTTTAGCAAATAAAATTCATGAATAATTTATTTACTAAAGGTGAATGAAAAGCTCCAGATATAGTTTCAAATTCATTCTTCTTTTTTTCCTTTTTTCCTTCAATACCACTTAATGGCTGATTCCAAAGCTTTTTTTCGGCATCAAAAATCTTTGCACGATAATATGGGGATGATAGATCTATATGTATTATTATATCTATGATCACATAAATCTTTTCGAAGATAGAATAAAACTTAATTTGAAAAAAAAAATAATAATAACTTTTGTTTATTACCAAAATAATTGATGAAATTTGAAATGCAAGTTGGTCTTGTGGGATACAGGCTGTATATTATATTTTTGTGTTCGTGAGAGAAAATTTAAAAGAATTTGAAAACTGCAATTTTTAATCCCACTTAAAAATCATGTGACTTAATGTGAAGCAGATTTTTCATTTTTTTTTCTCCTAACGGTTTCCATACAATCTTCTGCTGTTGCCACCTAAAATTCATACTTTAGTTAATTTTAAAAATCTAATTGTCCGATTGATAAGTTGTTTAATGCATCGGATTTACAAAAATTTTCCCTTTCATTTGCTATCTTATTTGTAACGATGCGACTGACATTTCTAATTTATTTTCTAATCTTTCTGATTTATTTTCCTCATTTTAAATAAATGTACGTTTTTTTTTTAGTTATTATAATTTTGTCGAAAAAAAATTGGCAACAATTAGACTATGGATAAAATTTTAAAATTTAAATGGCTTATTTATCAGAAATTTGAAGGTTATTATTTTCACATTTTAATTAATTAAGATAAAACTAATCATCCGATTGATAAGCTGTTTAATGCATCGGAATTACAAAAAATTTCCCTTTCATTTGGTATCTTATTTGTAACGATGCAACTGATATTTCTAATTTATTTTCTAATCTTTCTGATTTATTTTCCTCATTTTAAATAAATGTACGTTTTTTTTTTTTTTTTTTTTTTTTTTAATTATTATTATTTTGTCGAAAAAAAATTTGGCAACGATTAAATTATGGATAAAATGTTAAAATTTAAATGGCTTATTTATCAGAAATTAGAAGGATATTATTTTCACATTTTAATTAATTAAGAAAATACTAATCAAAAATTCGAAAATCTGACTTCGATGTGCACAATGACCCTTCGGGGGGCACCTTTGTGTTAAATCTCGTAACTGCCCGAGCTACCGTTTTCGAGAACAGTGAAATATACAAATATTGCTCACATAATAGTATCAGATATATTTATTTAAGGACTGTGACGAATGATATTGGTCAATTTTGAAAATGTATAATCAATTTATTTCTACATCTATGCATCTAAATCAAATTTCTTTTTCATGTATCAACCTTAAAGAATACAAGTTCATGATATTTAAACTATAAATTACAGTAGTTTGAGAAAAAAAAATGAATGTAGATGAACGTAGTGAAAGGATTGTTGCCGAATTCTTAAAGAATCCACAGAAACAATGACATAACATTGCTATAAACATAAAAATTCCCAAAAGTACTGTAAATAGAGTATTAAATATAATTAATGAAACATTGCCAACAAAAAGGAAATCTCGTTGTAAAGAAAGATTTGGAGCTCGTGATATTCAACTTGACAAAAATATAGAAAGAATAGTATGTCGAAATCGAGGAATGTCACTCAGAGATGTGGCAAAAAAATGTGGAACAAATATATCAATGGTTCAGAGGGCTAAAAAATGATTGAACTTAAGAACGTATAAAAAATAAAAAATGCCTAAAGTGATAGAAAAACAAAATATATTTATAAAACTAAAAGCTAGAATATTGTATGAATATACAAGAAAGGTTTCATTGGATTTTAGATGGTGAGATCTATGTCAAAGCTGATTTTTCTACTCTTCCTGGTCCTCAGTATAATACAAAAAAGAACTTTGAACATCTACCTGAATCAGAGGCATCCATTAGTTTGAAAAATTTTTGAAAAAAAAAAAAAAAATCTTGCTTGGATCGCTATTTGTCAGTGTAGAGGTAACAGTAAGCCATTTGTAACGGAAAGTACAATTAATCATAAATTTATGTAAATGAATGCCTCAGGAAGCGTTTGCTGCATTTTTTAAACAAACACAATACGCCAAAATTTTGATGGTCCGCAGGAAATCCTTAACATTATTTGCAAACTTTTATGTTTATTAGAAATCATACTGTTAATTTTAACTTCAAGATTTTTTCATTAACTCACGCATAAAACATTAGATTTCCAAATTTTATGGGTGAGAAAGTAGATAAAGGAAATAATATATATATACAAGGTGGTCGGTAAGTCACAAGTTTTTTTAAAAATTGAATAAAAAAGCAACTACAATAGATAGGAAATCCAAATTAGAAGTATTTTATTGTGAAATGATGGGCATTAGTGTATAGAATTTTCAAAATGCTTTCCCTCAATTGCAACAAGGTGTTGGATGAGTATATAAAAATTCTCAATTGATGTATGAATTTTTTCCTCTGGAATGTCCTGAATTACCTCACGTATTCTATCTGTAAGCGTCTCCAAGTCCTCTACACTCTACAGGGTTCGCATGCACTTCATCTTTCACGGCACCCCACAGACAGAAGTCACAGACGTTTATGTCTGGAGAATATGGAGGCCAATCTATACCTCCTTTAGTTTTCTGGGGAACACCTAGACCGATAATTCGGTCTTGAAAGATTTAACAATTCTCCTCAAATTCTCCTCGGGTAAGTGGGGGCGTGCTCCATCCTGCTAAAACGCTATATTTACAATTATTCACATTTAAAAATAATGATTACTTTAAAAAATTTGTGACTTACCGACCACCCTGTATATATATTTTACAAAAAATTTGAAAGTAAGTGTCGTATAGTTATCGCTTTCAACTTCTAATCTGCATCTGATACTTAACGAGAAAATATTGTAAATTAATCAGAATATACAGATTATTCAAAAGTTTAAATTGCATGTCAAAATTATAATTTCCCATAGGATTTTAATAATCTAGCAGCTTAATATACTCATTAATATATTTATAAATACAGTTTTATATATATAGAAATATCAATTTATTACTGTAATAAAATTTTTCGTTTGAATTCTTATAATATGATAGGAATTAAAAAGTATTTACGTTTTTTTTTTTTTTTTTGTATTAATGTTTTATCACGATCAAACGTCCTTTAAGCATCGTTCTTATGATTAAATAAGTATTTAAGTTTCTCTTGTAACAAATTAAGAATTTATAATGCTTTATGTTAAACAGGCTTATTTTACATTTATACATTTACATATTTTACATTTTGTATACATGTACAGAATACAAAAATATGAAATCAGTAAAAAGTACACAATATATATATATATATATATATCAATTTGTTTTCAATTATTACTTTCTTCTATATTAAATTAAAGAAAGTGTTAGATTGGTAAAAATTTTTGGACTTTAGGTTTGTGATGGATGTATACATTGTGGGTCTCAGAACACAATATGGTCAATTTTGAAAATATTTGTCTGTAGCAAAAATTTTTTGGCAGCTCTAGCTCAAAAACTAATATACAGAATTTCATATAAATTTATATGTACTTACACCTTAACAAAAAACTTTTGATGCATAAAATGGACTTTCTTTGATTATTATTCTAGAAATATTTCTACGTTTCTTAATAAATAATATTAGTGGCCCATAGGATTTTAAATTATGAATTTAATGGTCCATGGGATTTTAAATTGAGAATTTAGTGGCCTGTGGAGTCGAAAAAATTAGTGTCCGCTGTTCTATCATATGTGAGTTAGAGAAAATTAAAAATAAATATATAAATAAATAAATTGGGTATAAAATATTGTTCTGAAAACTATTATTTCACTGAATATTTCAAAAGACTGAAACGTAATTTGAAATTACTATATGTACTGGCTACATTATCTCAATTTACTTATGGTTTTACATTTTTTTTTTAGTCTTCTGAAATTCAAAAGCTGTTGCCTTTTAGAAAGATAGTGTGCTCACAGTGAAATATATTGAACAGATGATATTTTACACAATTTGTAGAGAAACTGATAGTTAAGAGTTTCAATTCTATTGTTTTTCTCAAGTATTGACAGTTTTGCAGGTTCAACCGCTTTATCACATACGAATATATTGATTTTATATGAATGTATTATCAAACACTTGAGATGTTTATCGTGTGCCAGACTTACGTTCTCATATTCGGAATTTTTAGATACATTAAACATTTTATTTTCTTGAAGGTCGATAAATAATTTTTAGTTACTCTCATTAGTTGGTTAAGACACACCGCACCGCGATCGTATTGTTAAAAAATAATATGAAGGTAATAGTGTTTACCTTATGTTGCACCTTATTCTCTTTGACTGCAGCTTTTACTCTCCCAGATAGACGTACCAAAATTAACAATAGTGAGAATCTGGTTGTGTTTTCTCAAAATGACGGTAAGATTGCATATTTTTATTTAAAAAAATCTGTACTTATCCCCCGCAGACACTAGTCAGTCTTATACGTGTTTTTTTTTTTTTTTTTTTTAATTTCTCTACACGGTAAGGAAAAAAAAATCTGTTAAAAAATAATTTGTTACTTTGTAAATTTCTGTTTACTAAAAGCACAAAAATATACTACAAAAATTTATCTCACTCTGTTAAAAGACGTTTTTTTTTTTTTTTTCGTAAATTTTGT
This sequence comes from Salticus scenicus, assembly GCA_963930645.1. Taxonomy (NCBI): domain Eukaryota; kingdom Metazoa; phylum Arthropoda; class Arachnida; order Araneae; family Salticidae; genus Salticus; species Salticus scenicus. The sequence continues at coordinate 124,555,891 of OZ005660.1, read as the reverse complement.
AACCATTGACATTGTTGATGGTTACATATTTGTTCTGTTTTGCATACGGAGAATTTCGTATCAAAACACGGTTGAGAAAAGTTAAGTAATGGTATAAAATGTGGTTCGTGGTTGAGAGATATACTGTTAAAAATGAAAAATAAAATTCTATATTTCACCAGAAAAATGGTTGAAATTAGCTGCAACCAATATTTTGGTGCAATATTTTACCATTTTAGTGGTTTTTATTTCAACAGTAAGCACCACTGAAATGGTAAAACTTAATACCAGGGGGGGGGGAGCATCGCTTGTCCCCCTGGGTGGAAGTACTCCCCCCCCCATCCGGGGGGGGAGTAAATTTTCAATATGGATGTCTTTCAAAAAATCTCGTCAATACCTTTAAAATGAATGGTTGAACTATAGATCTGTGATAATTCAAAACAAAATTATAGATTCTTTTATCTTTGAACGAAAAAAAAAAAAGAATGCATTTCTTCTGATAATTGCAAAAAATGACTTTCTTTCGGCATTTAGTGATATAATTCATTCAGACAAAAAATCGTATTTATAAGGGAAAATAATTTAATAAATTATTTGTATTCAATTAATTTTGTGTAAAATTACATAGAAGAGAGTCATGTGGTGGCCCCATCATACTACTTTTTAATTCTGTCCTGACATTTGGAAGATTCGCAGTCTTTAAAATGTTTCTCGTTTTAATTTTTTTTTTTTTTTTTCAAAATTTCAATTATTTCGTATCGAAGCTATAAAGTACGAAAAATACTTTTGGTTAACTTTTCGCACTTTTTAACTTTAAGGGGACTTGGCAACTTTCACATCATCGTTGAAGTGTCGTTCATATAAAAGCTTATATTTCCATTTAATATTTCGAAATTGAACTTGATATTAGTTTAATAATATGCATTCAGGTAACATTTCTTAAGGTTTTTGTGATATATTTCTTAGAGATTTGAAATATTTAAACTACGTTTTTCAGTTTCTAATTTTTTTTCATGAATTCATGATCATTAGAATGCTTAAATTTCTACAAACGTTTAAGAAACGAATTTTTTTTTTTTTTTTTTTTTTTTTTTTTTTTCAATGTTCAATAAGTTCGTTGGTTTTAATGTTGTACTAGTACTGTGCAGTGGATGTTCAACAGGACCCAATTAAAAGAATTAGGGATGGATTTAAAAGAAAAAATTTCAAAATAAAAATCTAACAAAAATTGTGTTTTTTACAAAATTTTTACACAGACATGCAATTTTTTAATTTTTTTTTTCTCTCAAAAACTAATCAATAGATTTCAAAATCCATCCCTAATTCTTTTAAGTAGTTTTTATTAAACATCTAAAAAAATTATTCAGTAAATTAAAAGGAATGCAGTCAGTTATGTAGACGGGACATTATTTCCTTATTTATAAAAATAGAACACATAATATATACATATACATATATATATATATATATAAAGTAATGAATAAAAAAAAATAATTTGTCCAAATTGGCATCTGTTAAAAAATAATTCTTAATAGTAGGATGATACTTATCTAGTTTTAGCTCTTTTGAATCGGGTGTTTAAACGTTATCATACTTCAAATGATTTCAATCCAAAAGCCTTAATGAAAAAAAGTTTTCTATTTGTCCCTAATTTCAGCACCCATCAAAATATGTGCAGTTCAACGGTAATGCATAACATATTTACACCCTGTTAGCTCCATCGAAAAGGAAGTTTATACATTTTCGCACTTTAAAATGATTTAAGTTCAAAATCTATAATGATAAAGCATTTTCTTTGTACCCCTATAAATAAATTAATAGCTGCATATTTGAATGTATATATATATATTTATATATATATATTTAAGGACTGTGACGAATGATATCGTTCAATTTTGAAAATGTATAATCAATTTATTTCTACATCTATGCATCTAAAACAAATTTCTTTTTCATGTATCTACCTTGAAGAATACAAGTTCATGATATTTAAACTATAAATTACTGTAGTTTGAGAAAGAAAAATGAATGTAGATGAACGTAGAGAAAGGGTTGTTGCCGAATTCTTAAAGAATCCAGAGAAACAATGACGTAACATTCCTATAAACATAAAAATTCCCAAAAGTACTGTAAATAGAGTATTAAATATATTTAATGAAGCATTGCCAACAAAAAGGAAATCTCGTTGTAAAGAAAGATTTGGAGCTCATGATATTGAACTTGACAAAAATATAGAAAGAATAGTATGTCGAAATCGAGGAATGTCACTCAGAGATGTGGCAAAAAAATGTGGAACAAATATATCAATCGTTCAGAGGGCTGAGAGATGATTGAACTTAATAACGTATAAAAAATAAAAAATGCTTAAAGTGATAGAAAAACAAAAAATATCTATAAAACTAAAAGCTAGAAAATTGTATGAATATACAAGAAACAATAAGTTTCATTGGATTTTAGATGGTGAGATCTATGTCAAAGCTGATTTTTCTACTCTTCCTGGTCCTCAGTATAATACAAAAAAGAACTTTGAACATCTACCTGAATCAGAGACATCCATTAGTTTGGAAAATTTTTGAAAAAAAAAAAAAATCATGTTTGGATCGCTATTTGTCAGTGTAGAGGTAACAGTAAGCCATTTGTAACGGAAAGTACAATTGATCATAAAATGTAAATGAATGCCTCAGGAAGCGTTTGCTGCATTTTTTAAACAAACACAATACGCCTACATTATTTTGGCCCGATTTAGCCACAGCTCATTATTCAAAAAATGCAACAAATTTTATGAAACAAAATTCCATCAATTTCGTACCAAAAACCATAAATCCACCTAATGTCCCACAGTGTCACCCCATTGAGAGATATTGAGCTCTAAAAAAAAAAAAAAAAAAAAAAAAAAAAAAAAATGGAGATCCTCAAAGAAATGCGCTACCAGCAAAGAACATTTCACGCGTTTAATCGAAAAAGCTATCAAGAGGATCCCAAAAGAAACCGTCATATCACTAATGAAAGGCATTCGTACAAACCTACGAAAAGAATACGAAAAACTGTAAAAAATTTTGTTACCCAAATCATCATATTCATGCAAATATTGCTGAATATATTTAAAATTAATAAGCGGTATATTTATTTGAAAATTACCAATATCATTCATCACAGTCCTTATATATATATATATATATATATGTACATAGCTTTGCCAAAATCTGGGCCACAGGTCCATCGACCGCCTAGGCGGGTGCAGCTCAGCTTGTTTATAATAGTAATAATAAACAAGGAAACATTTTTACTTTCTCTTATCCGTATATGGTAGAGAAATTATTGTTCTTAGGTCAAATTTTCAAAAGTGAGTTTTTGTTATATTTACACATTTTGAAGTCCCGTTTTTTGTCTGTCTGTTATCAGCATATCTCAAAAACAAATAGCAGCAGAAATTCCAAACTTGGTATTCTAAATGTGTATCATGTAGGGATGCTACACTAAACTTTTCGTTGACATGAAGCAAATGATTCGTGTATAGGGTCACCCAACAGAGTTCAAATACATTACGTCTATGAGGGGAAATTGCAGGTAAGTAGAGTTTAACATCTATAACTGCACTAAACCAAATGAAACGAATATATAATTTGTATATGCATAAAAATAAGTTTCATGTAGAATATGGTATGGAAATTAATCTCTGCTCGTTTAGAGGGCTACACAAAAGGAATAGATTATAGTACGACAATGCTTGAAAAATTATAAAAGTGTATTCCAAGTTGTGTCGTGTATTATTAATATAGGACTATATTTATGTAAACCATGTGGTGTGTACATAACCTTCAGAAGATACACAGGGTTGCCAACATTTAAGCCATAAGATTCTTTTTTTATTGTTAGTAAAAGTGTTTTAATATAATATTTGACCATGTCCATTAAAGCTGCTCAGGAATTGAAACTAATTCCTAATAGCCATACAGTAAAATAATGTATTTGTTTATGCTAAATATTCCTTACTTGGCTTTTTGTATAGTTACACGTTTTGAGGTTTCCTGAATACCGAAGTCAAATTTTTAACGTTTGATCTTTATCTGGGTCTCTTAGAGTAAATAAATAAATAAATAAATAAATAATATTAATATCAGGCTATTTAAATGTTGTATTTTGTAGTTAATACGTTTGTTGATGGGAAAGTTTGATCAAGATTGATAAATTTCAAAGAATGTTGCGTGTGAAAGTTGTCTGGTTAATTTTAAATGAATTTTTGAATAAAATAATAGATTTGAATTCCATATAAGTACAGGTCCAATAATAAAAATCGGTAGCTGAGGGGGACGGCAGCCCCCTCACACAAAATATTTGTGAAATAAAGCTATTCTGAAGCCAAATGTGAACTGTTTTAACATAAGTTTGCATAACAGTACTCGTTATTAAATTTCAGGGTAAGAGAAAGTCGTGTAAGTGACACACCAAATTATTTACATATATAAGGGTATCGCTTTCCCTCGCTTGGAGGGAAGTCCCCTCCCGTGTATGTATAAATTTCTAAAACCGGTATATCGGCATTTTTAAAAATCGTTTAACTATAAAGCTGTGTAAGTAAATATATATATATATATATATATTATTTTCGTTTTCGACAAATAAAAATATATATATATAATAATAAATAAACAAATACTTTTCCTTAGATGTCAACACAATTATGACAATCTTTCGACATTTAGTAAATATATATATATATCATGAAAAACGGCAGTTTTTCGAGTGACGCAAGCGGAAGGACAAACTGAACGCTGCGAACTCATATATACGGCTAGTTTGACATCAAAGAGATTTGTAAAAGCCAACACTTAATATCTCAGCAAATATACCATATTTTGTTCTGATCTTTTCAAAATAGACTTTTATCTTCGGTCTTAATCTATCCTAAAAATTTTACATTTCTACATGCAGTATGTTTTGAGATCTGAATCTCAATTTAAAGCCAAAAAGGGAAAATGTGTGGTGTAAGGCTGTAAGGCTGTAAGGATGTAATGGACTAAATTCATGAAAAAATACCTCTAAAACCGCACGAACGATTTTAATTTAATTAATATATGTTGTTAATGGGATCTTTCTGAATCTAGTAACTTTTTTTCTTTTTTTTCAGGAAAACTCTTTTTTTTTTGTAAAAGTTGCTTTAAAAATAGAACTATATTACTCCACCAAAATGCATGCTTTTATTCGGCGAAAATGTCGTAATTCGGTTCTTACTTTCAAAGCACGTTGGTTGGCTGACCAACGTGATTGCAGTCAATGAATTATTTAAACTTTCCTTTTTTTAACGCAAAAATACTTTATTACATTTTTTAAATATTTATTGTATATATACTAAGTCAAATTCACTTAAATATATTTTCTCTTCTGCTATGAAAAATATATTTTTGATTTAAAAATTTCATATTTAGTCAAAAAAGTATTTAGATAACATTTTAAATAAGGAAGTATTTTGTAATTTTAGATATTCCATTTTATCATAATAATAATGAATTTACAATTTTGTAAAGCAAAAAATTTTTAATCATTTATAAACATCGATTTTATAGTAGCTCAATGATTTGCGATTCCTATTCATGTATCCTTCCGCACAGGGAATGCAAAAAAACAGCAAATGGAGTTTTGGCGCCATCTTTTGTTTTTAATTTAAATTAAAACATACACTGCAAATATATATATATATATATATATATCTTTTTAAAATACAGTTAGAGTTTATTCATATATTTACTTTTCAGACTTTAAAATGATACATATTTTAAATATTAGCATAATCAAACTAATTTTTTTATTATTATTTAAAGCTATAATGCCTAGGGAATGAAAGAGGGGATAAATATACTGTATATTAAAAAAAAAAAAAAAAAAAAAAAAAATTCCATGAAAATATAATTAAAATTCATGAAAATTGTGTCAAATAGCAATTATTGAAAAACACGTCAAAATAAATAAATAACATCTTTACTTTGAAACCCATAATAATTTATTTAAAAAATATAATTCTCTCTTTCTTTCTTTTTTTTTAAAATTAATTAATTTCTGCATGAAAAATTCCATTTCATAAATATATTTAAAACTACAATAAACAAAAAACCCTCCCTTAATTTTAAATAAGGCGCAGATGCTGTATAATCCACCGACGCCAAGTTTTTTTTTTTTTTTTTTTTTTTTTTTTTTTTTTTTTTAAGAAAAATAGCTTAAATATCGGAATGTATATGGTTTAACATGAAGGTAATAATTTGGCCATCTAGTGGCGCCATCTCGTATCTTACATTAAAACCATATACATTCCTATATTTAATTTACTTTTCTTAAAAAAAAAAAAAAAAAGACACACACTTAGAAACATGTAGAAATAATTATTTAAAATTAAAGAAGGGTTTTTTGCTTATTGTAGTTGTAAATATATTTATGAAATGGAATTTTTCATGCAGAAATTAATTAATTAAAAAAAAGAAAGAAAGAAAGAAAGAGAGAATTATATTTTAAAATAAATTATTATGGGTTTCAAAGTAAAGATGTCATTTATTTATTTTGACATGTTTTTCAATAATTGCTATTTGATACATTTTTCGTGAATTTTAATTCTATGTTTTTTTTTTTTTTTTTTTTTTTTTTTTTTTTTTAATACACAGCGTTTTTGTCCCCTCTTTCATCCCCTGGCCATTGTTGCTTTAAATAATAATAAAAAAAATAGTTTGATTATGTTAATATTTAAAATATGTATCATTTTAAAGTCTGAAAAGTAAATATATGAATAAAATGTAACTGTATTTTAAAAAGAGATTTTTAATTTTTAATAAGAAATATATATATAACTTGTATTTTCCATAAAACTTAAGCTTAACTTGCGTTTTACTTAACTTGTATTAACTTTAGCTAACTTGTATTTTCCATAATTTTTTTTCTCCAAATGATTTTATCTTACTTTTAAAATTATAGAAATGTAGAGCTTAATTTATATTTTGTCTATTTTTTTTTTCCACCAAATATTTTTATGAAATAATTGTTACCTACACTTTTGACGAAAATTTAAATTTTGAATATTTGAGCTTAGCCCCAAAAAGGAGAAGAAAATAAATAAATTTCCATTTTTATCATTAACTTGATTTTTTTTTTTTTTTTTTTTAAATTGTTTAATTTGCATTTGTAATTCTCTAAAAATAAACTTGCAAAATTTAAATTACGTAATTCTAACTTAAATTTGAAATTTCCCACTTATTATTTTAGAGAGTTTGAGAATCCCACTCAATATTTTTTTCTAGTGCGAAGCTTCTCCATTTTGTTTCTAAGTGGCAGGCTACTTGAAAATTTGTCAGTATGATAACGTTTGAAATACTGAATTAATTCAAACTAAATTTGTAGTGTGGATTTATCTCACAAATGTATTTGTTATGTTCATTTGCCAACTTAATCTACTCTCTTGTTTCCCTGTGCCAGCCCACTGAAATTTTCAAATTTACATTAGAAAGGTTCTATGAACCGATTTGCTTAAAACTCCATATATACATGCCTTCATTAAGAAATCCACCAAGTTTATTAATAAATTGTAGAATTGAAAAATTTTACAATTGTACAATTTTGAAAAAAAAAAAAAAAAATGGTGGCAAATTCATAATAAAAGATAAATCAGTTTATAAATTAAAATTATTTATTTCAATAAATTGATTTATCTTTTGCGTCACGCTATCCAAAACTGCAAGTAATATCTGTGTAAATATTTTCTTTACGTCACACTACCTCTTTGAGCAAATTTTCACTCAGCTGGATACTATGATACAATGTTTAGGATAGCGTGACGCAAAAGATAAATCAATTTATTGAAATAAATAATTTTAATTTATAATGCAAACTCAGTGAAAGTATAATTATTTGACAGTATATTTGAAATTAAAAGCACTGTTTCAATGTGTTAATATACTTTATTAGACAAAAATAAAGTAATCTTAATGAAATCTAAAAACAAATCTTTTAAAATAACTCCGAGGCGCCACTGGAATTTTTATATCATTCCTTTTAAAACTGTTATTTTGAATTTGAAATGTGAATGAAAAAGCATCAGTGAGTGTGTTTTATATATCTGTCTGATCTTGAAGCTAAAAATATTACGTTTGCATTATAAATATAAATAAAGGATAAAAGTGAATGATCAAATAAGAAAATCTATGTATATTTTAACTAATTGCAAAGCGTTACTTAAAATTTGATATCATTATTTTTATGACTCATATTTCAAATTCTTATAGCCATAAAGTAGCGGCGTCACAAACTTTTAGCCCGTTAAGGGGGTTTGTACTGATATATATTACTTTCGTTTTTAACAAAAAATAACTTACAAAAAAAAAAGTATACATATATATATATATATATATATATATATATATATATATATATATAATAAAAAATAAACAAATACTTTTCCTTAGATGTCAGCACAAATATGACGATTTTTCGATATTTCGTATTACGTTTCGTCAAGATGAAAATTGTCTGCATTAATCACGGAAAATAATTTTAATACAAAATAATTTTAATAAAAATTTTTTACTGCTTGAATTTTTACAGTAGAAATTATATAAAAGTGTTTTGAATGGCCACAAAATACAAGTTGCGTGTAACAAATGTGTTTGATTTTTTCAGATGACTGTGATACAGACAGGTGCAAGAATCCTGTCTGTAACTGCTGCCCTGGGTATGCTTTCATGAACAAAGGCTATTGTAAAAGTGAGTAAATTATTCACTATCTTTTGAAATGTACTGCATTTAATTTAACAAAATTCCTATTTTTACTTTAAAATTATTTCTTGTCTGTTGCATTACAAAAGTAAATATTTATTTTTCTTGATTCTTTAAAAAAAAAAAAAAAATGTTCTCGGTTAAGATGTATACACTATTTATATTATGGAAGTAATTTTAGTTAAATGAATATTGTACAACTGCTGCCTTCGGCAGCGATTTGGTCATCCGCTAAAACTCGGCCGCCTGTCCCTATTACCTGCGACAATGGTTTACCAGTGAGCTTTCATTTAGGTTCTTATATAACAGTTTCGAAATAGATAGTATCGAAAAAATTAGAGTATCCCTTTTATATTTGAATCCCAGTTACATGTGAACAACACTATACGTGGTGCACATAATATTTGCTTTTACATTATATCCTATGTTTATTTTGTTTATCAAATCAACCATAAAAATGACAGCATTTTCACGCCAAATATATTACAATATGCGATGACCGGCTACGTCTGTCGCATGAGACAATTAATTTTTTGTGGTTATATATAATTCATGGTTTGTAAACCTGATTATAATATAACCCTAATATAGTTCTCTTTGGCAACTTTTGAATTTTTGTCACCATTTCAGACTTAATCCCTTGTAAAAATATGCTATGAGCGCTATTTCTGTCGTATTTTAGACAACTAATCTTTTTATTTTTATATTTATTTCCCATTAAACTTATTTTTATTTATTTATTTAAATATTAAATGGAATTAATCATATATTTCTGTTCGACAGCGTGCAAGTGCAGTAACACACAGAGGCTCATTTGTTTGTATGATAAATTAGCACAGTGATTATTATATAAAGAGATAAATAAATAGGTAAACTTTATCGTGCTACACAAATTTATTATGTCGCTCCATTGGCGACTTTTGAATCATTGTCGCCATATTAGCGGTGAATTTTTTTTTTTTTTTGTATGCTAATTATTTTATCAGACACCTTTTTGTTTATACGTAAGAATCCTTCATATTCTGCTTATATTTTTAATGGTTTTTAGGTTTAAAATAGTGCTTGTTGAAATAAATTTGCTATCGTTAAAACTGCATTTTTTCTGTAAACTTTGTATAAAAATAAATATTTTATGTATATATATATTTGATGCGCTACTTAGATTATAATGGCTATTTCTATACTAAACTTCTTGAAGAAAAACGTTCGGTGTACTTCAACACCACAATTTAAAAAATTGCCCAGCAGGATCTACTAATGAAACTGATAAAATAAAAATATGATTTATAGAGTTTAATCTATTTAAAAAACTTTTAAAACACAAATTCTTCATGTACATATCACATAAATCTTTTGAAGTTAGAAAAAAATTTAATAATAATAATAATAATAAAAAAAGAATAACTTTTTTGTGTATTAACCAAAAAAAAAAAAAAAAAATGATGAAATTTGAAATTTAAGTTGGTCTTATGGGGAATCCGCGATTGTAATGAAATGCTCGCCCTCTGGTGGGCTAAGGTGAAATTATCACACCATTGCATATCTTCATATTATGCAATCGACTTTCCATGATGAAATGGCGGAGAAAGAATAATAATTACACGTGGCTATTATATTTACTAACAACTGCAGTGTTCAGAGAGCGCCATCTATCGATCATTACAAACGCGGATAGGCTGAATATTATATTTTTGTGTTCGCGAGAGAAAAAAAAAAAAAAAAAAAAAAAATGAAAAATGCAATTTTTAATCCCACTTCAAAAACATGTGACTTAATGTGAAGCATATTTTTTTTTTTTTTAATTTCTCCTAACGGTTTCCCTACAATCTTCTGTTGTTGCCAGCTAAAATTCATACTTTAGTTAATTTTAATAAATCTAATTATCCAATCGATAAGCTGTTTAATCCATCGGATTCACAAAAATTTTCCCTTTCATTTGGTACCTAATTTGTAACGATACGACTGATATATCTAATTTATTTTCTAATTTATTTTCCTCATTTTTAATAAATGTACTTAAAAAAAAAAAAAAACTGTTGAAAAAAGAAAAAAAAAAAAATGGCAGCAATTAAATTATGGATAACATTCAAATGGCTAATCTATCAGAAATATAGAAGGTTATTATTTTCACACTTTAATTAATTAAGAAAAGACTAATCAAAAATTCGAAAATCGGGCTTCGTGGTGCATCAGGAGAAGTCATTACGAACCTCCATGCAAATGTGTGTAGCTCTTCAATCAGCTGTTTTCCTAAAAGGCTTTGGATACAGTGTTGTGCAAGTTCACGAAAAAAACTAACTAGTTCAAACTCAAGTTCATCGTGCAAAAAAGAGTTAGTTCGCGTTCAAACTCATGTCTGAAAAAATGAACGCGCTCAACTCAAGTTCATTTTTAAAAAGGAGCGAAACTCATTAGAAATTCATTTTAGGTGCTTTTTTTTTTTGTCTTTTCTTTTCTAAATAGATCTCCTCTGTGAACACTTTCATAGGTAATTTATTTTATTTTTTTTTTTTTTATTACCAATTACCATGAAGATTATTTTTAATTTAATGCTTAATTAAATTTATAAACTTATAATTCTTAATTATAAATTATTAATTTAAGTGTAGTAAAAATTATTTAGCGGACACTTCTGAATAGTGGACCCACTGTTTTTGCGTGGTTTTTATTCTCAAATTTCCAATACGTTTCATTATTCACATGAGAAAACTTATTAATAGGAGACAAATTCCATCATTTACAGGTTCAGGTTCCGTTGTTTTGAAGTATTACACTATTTTAAAAATAGTGTAATGGTTTGATTTAATTAATCTTGCGCCACAGTCAATGTCGGTTTTGAGTTCTTGGATAAATCATTAGAAAGTTTCGCTTGCTATTTAGCTTACTATGCAGGAATAAGCATGTGTGTAACTCGTTAGTTTGCGTACAAATTGTCTCAAGAACAAATTATCTCAGAGGTCAATCCAGTTTTTAAAAATATCATTTATGACTTAAAACTTGAAAAGGTAGTGAAATCTTATTTTCGAAAATTCAGCAAATAGCAATACTTTCTTTAGTATATAAGTTTAATAAAATTAAAAATAGAAATCTGAATTCGTATAAATTGTTTATATATATTATATTTCTGAGTTACGGGATTTCCCCTCTTCCCCCCAATGCCCCATTCAATTATTTACATATTCATAAAAAAAAAACTTAAAGTTGTAAGGAAATTTTAAAATATGCATTTCAAGTTCTTCAGAGAACTTGTATCAGTAACTTACTGATCTTAAACATAAATTTCAAGTAACATTTCCAGATAATCTTTAGCATTCTAAATTTCTTCCATTTATTTCTTTTCATTTATTGCGATAATAGAACCATAGAGGAGCTGTTAAAAGTTTTATTTCTATATTCAAGGCAACTCAAAATGCGAAATTATCCTATAAAGGCAACGTGAAGTATAGAACTCTAAACAAAGTTTTCTGTAACATAAAAGTAAGCGAAAATAATTATCATTCTCAAGCAATTTCCTTTCACAAGGTAAATTTTGGCAATTTTCTCAATTATATCCAATAAATAAATAAATAAATAAATAAAAGTGAGATCTTAACTGACTTCCATAGAATAATTTTTCGACAGAATAAATATATATAATTTTTTGGCAAAATACTTATTTTAAAATTTCAAATATTATGAATACAGCTAGTGATAAACACAGAGCATTTTTAAAGTTTTTTTTTTTTTTTGGGGGGGGGGGAGGGGGGAGATTACGACATAGCTTTATTTATTATCTTCTAAATTTACATACATCATCATTACATTAAATCAATCAATGTCTTAGCGTGAGTTACTATTTTGCTCAGTTTTTAATTTTAAGGGGATGCTTTACTAATCGTCGCTGACAGCCAAACTCGTAATATCATTAAACTGATTTTTGTTTTCCGAAAACGGATTTTTTAAATTTTTAACATTTTGTTTTGAAGCTGTAAAGGGCGAAAAACACTTTTAGTTAATTATGCGCATTTTAAAGCTTTAAAACAAAAGAAAAAAAAAAAATCAATTTGTTGAAAGGATGAATTATTTTAACGATTGTGAAATATCTAAACATTATTTTAATAAATACATTAGGTAATGGGTAATTTGCATTACAGGTTTCCCCATATAATATCACGGGGTTTCGCTATCAGCGACAACAGTTGAAGAGGGATACGGACAAAACCCCACCGGACAAAATCCCCACGGACAAAAGCCCCACCGGACAAAAACCCCACCGGACAAAAAACCCCACCGGACAAAATCCCCACCGGACAAAAACCCCACCGGACAAAAGCTCCACCGGACAAAATCCCCACCGGACATAATCCCCACCGGACAAAAACCGCACTTAGCCCGGACAAACGTATGATATTTTGGATAAAATTAACATTTCAACATTAATTAAACTCGTTATAAAATAAATTATTCAATAAATCTGTTACTTTTCCCACTAGAAACTCGGTGTGATAGTTCATAGTTTATTAAAGATATTAACTGTTAATTGTTTTCTTATCTGTACTAAATTCTTCACGGGTTATTATTAATTTAATTACAAATTAATTCTTTTTGGTTAACGTGGATTTCGGTGACATTTAATCTTCTGTTATTCTTAATTTTACTATGTTTTTGTGGTCTACAAATCAAATGAGGTTATTTTCGAAAGTGCAAAATTATTAGTTGGCTCGAAAAGGGGGGGAGGAGGGAGGGGAGAACAAAAAAATTGAAATTAGCGTGAGATCGCTTAAAATTGGCACATGTAGATTTTTGGGGCGTATAAATAGGATGAGGATATTTTCGAAAGTCTAAAATTATTAGAAAGATCGGAAAGAGGGGGGGGGAGCGAAGGGGTAAAAAATAGAATAGGAGTTAGCTCGTTCAAAATAGGTACATAAAGGTTTTGGGGGTCTACAGATCGAATGAGAATATTTTTGAGAGTGTAAAGTTATTAAGAGAAGCGGGAAGGGAGGGCGAAGGGGCAAAAAAGTAAAAATACCGTTAGACCGTTTAAAATTGGGGCATATAGGTTTTCGGAACCTACAAACAGGATGAGAATATTTTCGAAAGTCTAAAATTATTAGAAAGGGCGAATGGGTGGGAGGGACGAAGGGGCAAAAAAATAGAAATTGAGTTAGATCGTTCAAAATAGGAATATAACTGGGGGTCTACAAATCGAATTTGGGGGTCTACAAATCGAATGAGAATATTTTAATATTTTAATATTGGAATATTTTATAATAATGAAAATAGCGTTGTACGCGTACAGACATGCTGACAGACACACACACATACACACACAGACAAAATTTGCTGAAATAATTTTCGGCTTTCATGGTGTGTGAAAAGTGTATATTTATGCATGTATGAAAACGCATTCATAATACAGATTACTTTTTATGTCGAATATATATCGTGTAAACTGTACATGCACACTATATGATGTACTAAAAAAAATTCGTACAACACTGAAAATTAATATTAAGTAGTTCTCCCATTTATATGATGATGATATCCCACAATGAATCAGAAATACTTTGTGACACCCTGTTAGTCAATCAATTACGCTAATCATATCTTATTTCACAGATATTGCTATTCGTATTGGGAGTAAAGGCGAAAGATTGCACTAAGGTCCTAGACCTGAAGGGGAGTGCCTTCCGTGGGGTCTTTCTAAGGGGTCCTAGCGTGCCTTTACACAGGTTTGATGAAAACCATGGAAAACACCGAACGGCTTGGTCAACGAGAACGACCTCGGATCGAACTCGTAATCTTACGTCTACCAGTTTACAGGACAGAACCTCTCGAGTGCTAGCGGGCCCTTATTTTACAGGAAAAATTATTTTGTATACATCAAATATATGTATATTAATTTTGTTACGTCGTATTTAGTATAAAGGTACCAAATTGTGCTTTAAATATGTACCTCGCATAGAATATACAAATTATTTTAATTAGTTCCTTTTTCGATAATTACTAGTAGGAAACATTTTTATATTAAAATTTTTTTTAATTTTTTTTTCTATTAAATTCAAACAGTAATATTATATATAATACAATATTGAATTATCTTAAATAATTCAATAATTTAAAAAAAATCTATTTTTAATAATTAAATTACGTATTATCAATTAAAATATTTTATTAAATGAGTATTTTCTATTTTATATCCTTAACCATGTCTCTGTCAGTATAAAAAAAAAAAAAAGCTGTGTGCACTTTTGTGTATATCAACAAAAAAAATTATAAAATAATAAAAGACAATAAAAAAGGTGGCGGTTGTGTGGGCAGATGTTTGATTACGGAGGTGGGGTGGTGTTGTAAGGCTGGATGGTTGGGTGGATTTGTGAAATTAAATTATTAAAAAAAAAAAAAGTTGAATGCTTGTTGCATTTGCTTTGTATTACTATGCAAACTTTCTTTTTCCAATAAAATTTCAGATTCTTCCTTTTTGAGTTGTCAACTATATTTAATGTTCTAATTATACTGTTAAACACAATGTGATCAATCGGTGAATTTCATTGTTGCTTCGTGGTTTCATTGTTGTTCATCTGCTTTGAAATTTTGCTTTTTTAAATCCATATGGTTCCTGTTTTGGTGGTGGCAGGCTGGGGGAGTGTTGCCGACTTAAAACTAGTGTAACCCCACAGGCAAGTCACAAGTCTTGCCGCCTGCCTCCTTCTTCCTATCTTGTGTTTCTTGGGTTGTTTTTTCATTAATTTTGATAAGTTTGTGGTTTTAAGTTGAGATATGTTGTTTTACTTTGTTGATTCGTTTGTTTTGCAGGCTGTTAATTAATAGATCTGGTTTCTTTACATTGGTGTATTTCATCCACTGATATTTTTTTTTTTTTTTTAAATCTAATTGGTCATTGGTGTTTCAGTGATCTTGTATCTGTTGCTTGGCTTCTACTATGCTTAATAGATCATCTTTATTATATATATATATATATATATATATATATATATAAGCATTCTCCTTTCTTTTAAATCTTTTTTATTAAAAATATTTTACAATAAGATTCACAATTAAAATCTGAAACATTATTATTCAAGCAATCTTTTTTTTTTTTTTTTTTTTTTTTTTTTTTTTTTTTAAATTGAAATGTATATTTTTAATAATTAAATTAGTTTTTCAATTAGGTCTTTTAAATTAGATAATTTTAATTAGCTCCTTATTTCTATGATGAAGGATAGTAAAAAATCTTCTGATGTTTAAGAACATTTTGAAATAGTATTTTTATTTAAACGACCAAACAATAGTATTAAGCAATCTGAAATAATTGAATTATTTAAAATATATATATATATATATATTTCATAATTAAATTAATTTTTAATAAATTATGTATATATATATATATAATCATTTATAGTAAAAGAATCATTTTATATTAAAAAAAAAAAAATCTCCGTAGTGATTGTGGTAGTGTTAAAACCGGTTGATAACTTGAGTGCCCTACACCTGCGTGAAATGCTCTTCGGGGTTGGAATAGGGGGCGGGAGCCTTAGCCTATACTTGCGAAAGTTTCGAAGAAAACCACGGGAAACTCTCAACGGCTTGGTCGACGAACGCGACTTCGGATCGAACTTAACACTTCCATTCTACTAGCATCGATTACCGCTCGGATGTTTAAATAAACTTTTTAACTGAAAGTCCAGACAACAGTATTAAACAATCTCACATAACTGAAATCTTAAAAATTTTATTTTTAATTAATAAATTAGATTTTTACTTAGAATATTTCATTAAATATTTTTATAACTAGGTTTTCCTTATAATCATTCATATATATATAATCTTTTATTATTAAAAGCATTTTAAAACTGTTTTTGTATTTTTTAATTAATATTAAAACCCAAAACAATAGTATTAAATAATATCGACTAATTTATTATATGTATATTATATGTATATTAGTTAAATTAGTTTTCTAAAATTTTTAGTTAATTTTTTAAAACTTATTTTTATTTATTTATTTATTTATTTTATTTTACTTTTTAATCATTCATCTTCTATATTAATAAAATCAGACTTTTGTCTGTAAATTTGTCGGAATCGAAAAATTTTGCGATATCTTCACGTTTCACACCCCATGAAAGCCGAAAATGACTTCAGAAAATTTTGCCTGTGTGTGTGTGTGTGTGTGTCATCGTGTCCGGATGTCGCTTTTTTTGTCCGGGCATCACTTGAGAACGGCAGGACGGAATTCAACGGCGCTTGGCAGGGATTTAGGTCTTCACCCAACTTAAAATTATATCTATCAACTTTTCAGAAATTCCTCCCCGTTCCCCCCTGGGGGGTAAAAGACTAAAACACATTTGTCCGGGCATCACTCGAGAACGGCTGGACGGAATTCAACGGCGCTTGGCAGAAACTTAGGTCTTCACCCAACTTAAAATTATATCTATAAAAATTTTCAAAATTATTATTAGTGTTTAAATTGTGGGTAAAAAACGCCTGCGCATGCGCTATAAATATTTTTTCACTAAAACGCTTTGAATGGAAAAATAAAATACAAAAATAAATTTTTAAGATAGACTTTTTTTATTCGCGTGATTCGCATTACAAATTATGAAGAGATTGAAATGAAGTTTTGCCATCTGAGTTTCATACTTTAGTTAATTTTAAAACATCTAATTGTCGTATCGAAAAACTGTTTACACCCCAGGATTCAGAAAAATCACCTCTTTCATTTGGTACTGAATTTGTAACGATAGGTCTGATACTTCTAATTTATTTCCCCCTTTTTCCGTTTTTCCGTTGCCACTTAAATTTCATACTTTAGTTATTTTTTAAAAATCTAATTGTCGCATCGAAAAACTGCTTCTACCCCTGGATTCAGAAAAATCACCCCGTTCATTTGGTATCAAATTTATAAATATAGGTCTGATATTTTTAATTTATTTTACACTTTTTCCGTTTTCAACGCGGATTCGGTAAAAGGTTTTATATTTATAAATATGCATTTATATATTTTTTTATTTTCGAGAAATAAAGTGAAATATTTTTAATTTCACGTGAATAACAATAAAAATCAGAGAGAAAAATACCTACAAATGTTGGTGATTTTCTTTTTTTTTTTTTTTTTTAATGAGGAATTTGCACGTAGATAAATATTTTCATAGAGATATTTGGCATTAGTTTAATATTTTTATTTAAATAACCAGTACTTTTCTATCCTGCAGTAAAACAAAACTTTTCGTTGTTATTATGTACCTTATGAGGTTTTTTTTTTTATGTTCTCCCATTAATTGTAAATGATTATAATTTGGATTTTATTAAGATTTTTTATTTTTATTTTGTAAATATCAGAAAAGATTTTTTATTTTATTTTATAATTTTATTTTATTTTATTTTATTTATTTATTTATTTTGTGTATGGAACAGCTTTAGTATTGGATCCCTTTGGCAAAATTTGAAATTCGGAACCGATTTAGCTCGGAAGTTTCTCGCCAAGATCTTTAATTGCACAATTGAGATAGCCAATTCAGTTCATCGCAAAAATGGCTTAAAATATTTAAATTCTCCAAAGGGATCCCATACTAAAGCTGTGCTTTTTGTATTTATTTATTTGTAATATTTTCTATTAAAGACTTCTGTGGTCACGAAATTTCGTGCGTAAATTGTTTGTTGTTTGCATCCGGCACTTATTGTAACTGGATTTCACGAAATTCGAAATCCCCCCCCCCCTTCTCGGAGTCGGAGGGCAATAAACGGTATAACTTCAGTATAACCCAACAGCTGAATTTGGCGATTTTTCTTTGGCGCCGTTTTGAAGGATAACAATGTCGTTCTGGACTGTTTGCGATATAATATGGCAGCCTAATATGTTGCTTATTTTGGATTTATGATTTTATGTTTTATGTTTTATGATTTAGATTATGATTTTATCATTTATCATATATGATTTATGATTTTTAGATTTATGATTTAGCCATAATCGCCAACAAAAAAATCGCCAAATATCGTTTTGGGGTAATACTGAAGTTGTTCCCAATAAACATGTTTTTCCGTTTGAATTCGCTTTGAATTATCTTAGAATGGCGAATTTTGGTGTGCGGATATTGATTAAGGGTACGCATTATGTACATTAGTGTGATTTTGCAAAACTTCGAACTCACCCGCTGAGGAAGGGGAAGTAAGGAGTGGGTAAGTTGTGCAGAAGACAGTGGAGACCCAGACTCCTCACTTTGCGAGCGAGAAAACCTCTACCAATCACAGCGAGAACTTAGGTTATTAATAAAAATATGGGATTTTGACAACTCATTTAAGTTTAATGTCCAGCGAAGCGGGCAAAGCCTGCTAGTAGAAATATATATATATTAATTTTTTTTTTAAATAAGTTTTCCATTTAAAAGCTCAAATAGTTCTATTAAACAAATTAATTTAAACATTAAAAATTTTCACTTTTAATAAATAAAGATGTTTTTAAAATATATATTATTTTTTAATTTTTTGTGTATAATCTTTCACATAATATTATATATATACACACACACAAAGTATTTTGACAGAAATTAAAAGCATCCATATACATTGATCTATACATACAACGGGAAGTAATGATGGCTAAATTTTAGCAGAAACCCCTCCCTATCAGATACATGTAACTCTCAGTATATATTACTTAAAACTCTAATGATAATTAAACAAAGTTTCATTAATATCTTAAAAAAAAAAAATATATATATATATATATATATATATGTATAGATATATATATATATTTTTTATCTTGCTATACTCATTGTGGTCCCCTTTAGCCTCCCCCCCCCCCCATGTATATTTGAGCTTTAGTGGGGATTTTGTCCGGTGGGGATTTTGTCCGATGGGGCTTTTGTCCGGCGGGGCTTTTGTCCGGTGGGGATTTTGTCCGGTGGGGTTTATGTCCGGCGGGGATTTTGTCCGTGGGGATTTTGTCCGGTGGGGATTTTGTCCGGGACCCGTCTATCACATTTGTGATTCCGTATTACTTTATTATTTAAAACAACAACAACAACAACAACAACAAAAACAATTCTTTTTAAGAGAGGGAAAGCATTACATTGCGAAATCGTGAAAAAATAAATTAAATTAAAAAGTAAAATAAATAATTCCTTTAAAGAGCACAAAAGTAACTAATTTCTTCTGCAAAATCTTTAAAATTCTCAGCATTTCAAGCTACAAAAAGAACACCTGCAGAAACAGATGTATCTGAATTGGCAAAATAAATAAATAAGTAAACCAGAAATTATGGATTTGGATGGAAGTGGTAATGATATCTTGTTGACTCTAGGGAAATTTCTGAAAAGGTTTACTATCATAATTACTCCAGTAATAACTTTTGACAATATGTTATTGGAAAAATCAAACAGAATTTTATATTAATAAAAAAGATAATTAATTCGATCACGAAATTATTGCCAATCCTGAAAGGAAGAATAAATTTGAAATGGCAAAGATAATCTGTACGAAAACTTTAGAATTTTTTTCAGTGAATTTGCTCTAAAAATAATGCAAGAATCGTACAAAGATTTCACACAGAGAACTGATGATGCATTTAAATTTTGTTAATTAATGAAAGGAATTTTGGCTCTTAATTTTGACGCATTGACAACTATTACCAAAATGTAGGAAAAGTTATCAAATTTCCGGTGGGCGAGAAAACAAATCTGCAATTTCTATACCCTTACAAATGAATATTAATTATTGAATAATGTTAGTTTAAATTTAGCAGTCACTTAAATATTACCCTCAAATCTCATTTTTCTTTAATTTTAATAAATGTAGAACAAATATCGTATGACAGTTTTATATAATCAGTATAAATTAAAATTTTCCTTGGTTTTTAAATCTAAAAACTTTATAGCACTCCAGCTTTGTAAATAGCAGCATATATATATATAGTTCCTTTCCTTTTCCCTTTTTTTTTTTTTTTTTTTTTTTTTTTTGTACATTGTGATTATTTCAGCTTTTATATCCACACTTTGATTAAATGGTAAGTTTTGATTTATCAGTACCAGGCTATACAAAATAAAATTTCTTCAACAATTGAATCATCATAGACTATTTCACCAGAATGTACTTTTAGTAGTATTTATGTAAATTTCTAATCATATGATATAACCGATATAACATAGCTTGCATACCATTTATCAGAATTATATATACTACAATATATATATATATATATATTTACTATTGTATTAATTTATACCACTGTTACGTAATTATATTTTCAAAAATTGAATATTTATTTAATTGGAAAATTGATAGCTGAGACAGTTTACATGAGCATTCCCCCCCCCCCTCTATGAATATATTTCAATAGAATGATCCTTATCCTTAGCGAAAAAACGAAATGAAAAAAAAAAAAAAAAAAAAAAAAATCAAACAAATTGCTAATTGCGCCAAGGTAGCACTTGTAATAAAAACTTAACCCACCTCTCCCTTATGGTTTGTTCTTAGGAAGCAACCCTACTCAGGGTTCTTCTCGTGACGGTAATACAGTACTACTAATGAGAGGTTGAATAATGCAAAACAAAAAAGTTCCCCATACTAGGGGAGTGAGCTTCTCCTCCCACCCCAAAAAATCGTATAATTCATTGAACTGAAGAAGAAGGAAATTAATTTATAGGATTTTCGAATAACATTCCTGAGAGGTCCAGTAATGCAAAACAAAAAAGTTCCACACCCTCAGAGGGGGGGGGGGGGCAAAAAATCGTTTAAATCACTGAAACGAAGAAAGAATAGGGAATTAGTTTATAGAGTTTTGAAAATTTGATATAATGTTCCTGAGAGGTCTAATAATGGAAAACAAAGTTTCCCACCCTGGGGTAGAAACTTCACCTTCCCCCTCTAAAAAAATATTCAAATTATTGAAATTTAAAAATTGAGGATATAATTTATTGAGTTTTGAAATTGTTGACGTTGTTGACGGGTCTAATAATGGAAACAAAATTTAAAAAAAAAATAAATAAATATATAAAAAATACAATAAAATAAAATCCACCATAGAGTGTTAGTCCCCCCCCTCCTCCTTCCACCCTACCAAGAAAAAAAAAAGTTCAATTTGTTGAAATTAAGAAAAATAGGAAAATAGTTTATAGTTTTGAAATTTTACAAAATTTCTTGAGGTGTTTAAAAATGGAAAATAGAAAATGTTCTCCGACCTGGGGTGAAAGTGTTCCCCCTGTCCTGGAACAACATTTACCGCCAAATTTCATCGCTAATCTTGCCAAGAAGCCAAGTTTGTAACCAATACAGACTTGCGTCTTTTGATCAATTTTGATGATTTGGCATCGAATTTGGCGTCTTGGCGATCATATTTGTCGAAAATTTGTAGTTTAGTGTTGCCAAAATTTGGAAGCACAAACTTCAATGAGAAGAGAGTTCTGGAATTTTCTGGAAAGATTCATTGGTCTATATTACAGAACTAAATTCATTGACAATTCTATAAATGACTGAAAAGGCTCTCTCTCTCTCTATATATATATATATATACCGGGTGGTCCAAAAGTCAGGACAAATTTTAAAGATGAATAATTCGAAAACGAATCACGATACAAAGATACGGTTTGCACCAAACGGATGAAAAAGAAACCGGGTTTTGTGTTGCAAAGGAAAAAAATTAGTTCTGTTGGCGACCAACAGATGGCGCTATAGTGTTTTATTTCACCAAAAGATGATTTACAAATTAAAAAAAATGTTGACAACTTACAAGTCAGCTTAATTACAGTTAACTAGTACTACTACAGTAACTGTTCAATGTTCATCATTCAGAAGTACAGCTGTGAGATGATTCACTACGTCGTTCACAGCATTTAGTAGCATTTCTTGCGTTATCGCAGACACATTTTGGCGGATGGCATCTTTCAGTGCTGCTAGTGATGCCGGTTGGTCGGGGTACACTTTTGACTTCCATGAATCCCCACAGCCAAAAGTCACAGGGTGTCAGATCGGGAGATCTTGGAGGCCATGCGTGATTAAAGTGGCGACTGAGAATGCGATATTTCGATGCATATAAGCTTCGACTATCATTACCTGCTGTAGTTGTTCCATTTTATATCATTTGTTGCTTTCCATAATCCTACATCAGAAATACGACAGCGCCATCTGTTGGTCGCCAACATAACTATTTTTTTTTCTTTGCCACACAAAACCCGGCTTCTTTTCCATCCGTTTGGTGCAAACCGTATCTTTGTATCTTGATTCGTTTTCGAATTATTCATTTTTAAAGTTTGTCCTGACTTTTGGATCACCCGGTATATACACTGATGGAAAAAAAATCCCAACACCAAGAAAAAATTATTGTACAGTAATGGAATTTCAGCAATACATTTGTCTAGGTAACATATTTAATTGATTAAAGTTTCAAGATCACAGGTAGGGCCATTGGCGAGAAGAGCCATTTCAAATGTGAAATGTTGGTACATTAGTAACCGGTGTAACCGCCAGAATTTTGAATGGAAGCATGCAAACGTGCATGCATTGTGTCCTACAGGTGTCGGATATCAGTTTGTGGGAAGACGTTCCATGCCTGTTGCACTTGGGCGGTCAATGTAGGGACGGTTAATGCTGGTTGTGGATGACGCTGGAGTTGTCGTCCAATGATGTCCCATACGTGCTCGATTGGAGAAAGGTCTAGTGATCTAGCAGGCCAAGGCAACATGTCGACACTCTGTAGAGCATGTTGGGTTACAACAGCGGTATGAGGGCGAGCGTTATCTTGTTGGAAAACACCCCCTAGTATGCTGTTCATGAATGGCAGCACAACAGGTTGTATCACTAGACTGACGTACAAATTTGCTGTCAAGGTGCGTGGGATAACCACGAGAGTGCTCTTGCAGTCATACGAAAATGCTCCCCAAACCGTAACTCCAGAAGTAGGCCCTGTGTGTCTAGGCCGTAGACAGGTCGCTAACAGGCGTTCACCTGACCCAACCTTCTAACCAACACACGGCTATCTCTGCGACCAAGGCAGAACCGGCTTTCATCAGAAAACACAACAGATCTCTACTCCGTCCTCCAATGAGCTATAGCTTGATACCACTCACGTCGCAAACGGCAAGGGTTTGGAGTCGGTGGAATGCACGCTACAGGGCGTCTGGCTCGGAGCTGTCCTTGAACTAACCGATTTGTAACAGTTCGTTGTGTCACTGTGGTGCCATTTGCGGCTCGAATTTTAGCTGCAGACGCAGAACGATTAGCCACAGCTATACGCCGAACACGGCGGTCTTCCCTCTCAGTAGTGCCACGTGGCCGCCCGGAACCCGGTCTTCTTGAGGCAGTACCTTCCCTTGACTACTGCTGCCAACACTCATGCACAGTGGATACATTCCTGCCAAGTCTTTCTGCAATATCGCGGAAAGAAAACCCACCTTCTCGTAGCCCTACTACACGACCTCGTTCAAACTCAGTGAGCTGTTGATAATGGCTTCTTCGTCTTCTTAGAGACATCCTTGACTAACATTAACCCACTACGTCAAATCTCAATTGTAAATAACGATCACGAACCTTACAGCGCTTATTTAAAGCAAACCTCATTTGCATGTTCATAGTGTTGCTACTAGCGCCACACTTATGCGCGTAGCTCGAAATTTGAATCGACGTCATCTTTCAGATGTATAAACACGCCTACCAAATTTCGTTTATCTAGCGCATCTCCTTCCTGGTGTTGGGATTTTTTTCCATCAGTGTATATATATATATATATAGAAGAGTGATCATTGATGACAGTAGACCTTAACTTGCCTATATCTTTACGTGCTACTTTTTATAGGGTATTACAGTAAAAATAGAAACGGATGGTAGTTCTTCCATTTCCACGAATGTGGGAGTTAACTTACCGTCAAAATTAGCCATTGAAATTTGACGAAACGTGATAATGCAGGATTCTCAAAATTTTGAAACTCTAACTTCATTAGGAGTCGAGTTCTGGAAATTATTATAGAGACACAACGGTTTCTAGGGCAGAACTACCTTGAAAATTCTATAAACCACTAGGAGTCGACTATGCTCTGACAATGCTCTCGATGATTTCAAATTCCATTCAGACATTGAAATTATCGGTTGTTCCTGAATTAGCGAAATTTCTGCTTTGTAGTGTATTTAATAATCTTTATTTGATTTCTGTTGTAAGATTGATTGTTTCATTGAATTGTTATTAGAATATTCATTAACTATTGTTTTTGTGGCACAAAAAAGGTTTCTATCGAAATGTTTCCTGAACTTTCATAAAATAAAGTGAATTCACCGACTAAAACCGGCTTATGTCTTTAAGAAATACTTTCTACATGCAAAAATTCCGACAACTTTCATAACAATATCATTACGGGCTTTATCTATGGATTGAATATTCATTAATTAAAATTTATTCGTCGTCTACAACCTCCTTATGTCTTTAAGAATTAATTTCTACACACACAAATGTCAACAACTTTCATAACAAAGTCATTACCGGTTCTATTTGCGGGCGGAATATTCCTTAAGTAAAATGCATTCGTCGCCCTGAACTTGCTTATGTTTTTAAGTATTACATTCAACATGAAAATCTGTAGACACAATTTTAATACTAATATCTTACGGACTCCAGGTATGGGTATTTATTAAATAAATTGCATTCGTCAACTAGAACCTGCTTATGTCTTTAGGAATTGCTTTTTACACGTAGAAATGTGGACAACTTTTATAATAATATCATTACGGGCTCTATCATTAGCTTCTTTTGAAATCTCTATGATGGTAAGTCATACATAATGGCCAAAACCTTTGTGTATTTTGTCATTATGAATATAATTTTCGTAAATATCTCCTAAACGGAAAGACACATAAAGACCAAATAAGGAGGTGCCAACTAGATGGTATAGCAGACCTATGTACCAATTTTCAACGTTCTGCTATTAACTATTTTCAAGTTATGCCAGATTCACACACATACACATTCATACATAGAGACGTCACGAAAAATTGTGTGAAGTTGTAGATATCTCTAAAACTAGAACTCCTACATAGATAGGCTGACGCATCCGCCATTTTCTAGCCCACAAGACCGGCTGACGATTTATTATTGGTGGTTTTTCGGCAATAAATTGCACGAATAACTCCAGAAAAGGGCACAGTCTGTTTATATTTTCTTCTAATCCAGGAAGAAGGAAAAAGTGGATTATAAATTGCAGATGTAGCGCGTAGATAACCGGAGCAGTAGCACAACTTTGTAGCGTAAGAATTCCCTTATTTTCAAATTATTTCATTTTATTTTCAAAGTTGTTTGACAAATTTAATATGAGTGTAACTGTTTCTTTAAGTTATTACTTTAAATTCTTTTAAAATAGACTTTAATATTACATTTCTTTTAACGTGAAGGGTTGCAGTTTTAAGAATGTTGGCGATGCTCTTAAAACTGCCAACTCTTTTGTTTCATGATAAGAAGTTCTAGATCACTTGATCGGTAGAGAAGTTTAAAGGCGATAACAACGCTAATCAGGTAACCTAGTTTTTTCTACCTCCAACACATTCCCATACGCGCTAGAAAATGGCGGACACTGCGCTAGCTCTTATCATATAGGAGTCTTATCTAAAACGGGAGCTCGTACCAAAGTTGGAGATGTGGAACTAGACGTCATGACAGTCACACAAATAAATTTGCAACATTTTCCGGTAATTCATTTTTGAGCTATGCGAGATTGAAAATCCTTATAGAAAATCGGAATTACTGTACTTCCTTTGAAACCTTTGGACGGCCCCTGCCTGCCTGGGCTCGGTCAAGCTTAACGGGTTGGATGACGTCCGCCGGAGCGAATAAATCGCCAGATCGCCGCATGGAAGCTGCTGGGCAGCAATGTAACTAGAACGTCAAAGCTCAGAAATTGCAGGGTATCGACTTCTGCTTTGGACACACAGTTCGATTTGTACACCACACCCTCCAAGACAGCCACGGTGGAAACGCACAGACACGCGCTCCAGGATGTTAAGGAATTTAAAATAAGTGCACTTACTAGCTGAGAGTCGAAATAACCGGAATTATACAAAATTAAAACAATTTTGAATTTAGGCAGGCAGGGGAAAAAAAATACGCTAGGGGAGCCGCTAAAGTTAGTAGTGCACACAACAATTAAAGCCGAAAGAGGAGGCGATTTGAAAAGGGGAAGGGGACAACACAGAAGAATTGAGCAAGACAAGCTGAACGAGAAAGGAACAATGATATTATTAAAAAAAAAAAAAAAAAAGATTACGTGAAGTCACTGGGGGATGGAAGATTGTTTTGGGCGCATAGCGAAAATTTTGAAGTTTTTGAAGTGGCAAGGCCTAAATAATCCTAATTGGGAGGGAAAGTACTATGCGCAGGAAGGCCGAATGGAGAAGAGAAAGAGGGAACATCGCAATTTTGATCCACCACGGGGGGATGGTACCCCACGTTGGTAGCCCAATTGCTGCTAAACGACCCCATCGAGCACTTGACGGTGCAGCACAGATTAACGAGAACCAGACACCGCCCCACCCTCGATACTGTACTTCCTTATACTATGTATAAGGAAGTAAAAACGGGATGACAATGCAACCTTTCGAGCATGATAATTATTGATTTATGTGACTGTACAATTAAATATAATAATTTAAGAAATACTGTTCCTTAGTTCTTGAACTTAAGCTGACGCAAAATTTTGTTGCGCACTCACATAGACGGCGTCTTCTAAAAATGGCCAAATCGTGTAAATATTGTAAATGGTATCTATCGTATCTCTCAAAATGTGTAAAACCATCCAAAACAATAAATGAAAATGTTTACGAATCCAGTTTTTTTCTGTTGAATATAAATGAAAGCAAAATTTATATTTACTTTCTCTTACCCATAGGGTCGAGAAAATATTGTTTTAGGGTCAAATTTTCGAACGTGAGTGTTTGTTATATTTACATGTTCCGAGGTCCTCTGAACACGAAAGTCATGTTTTTTAGCGAATGGTCTGTGTGTGTGTCTGTGTGTCTGTGTGTCTGTTATCAGCATATCTCAAGAACAAATAGTAGCAGAAATTCAAAACTCGGTATTCAAAATGTGTATTACATAGGGATGCTACTGTAAGCTTTTCGTTGAGATGGAGCAAATGGTTCGTGTACAGGGACATTCAAAAGTATTCAGATGCATTACGTCTATGGGGGAAATTGCAGGTAAGTAGAGTCTAACATATATAAACTGCACTAAACCAAATGAAACGAATATATATTTTTTGTAATAGAGATAATCAACTGGGAAAAAAATTGTGTATGTAGAAGCCTCGCCTCCCCCCCCTGGGGGGGAAGTCCCCCTCGAGTGGAGTAAATTTTCATGTTGGGTATCTTACAAAAGAGTTCACCAATACCTATAAAACGAATGGTTGAACCATCGATCTGCTATAATTTAAAATAAAGTTGTCATTTTTTTCTTTTTTAGCATTTTTTTTAATGTAATAATGATAATCAATTCAACTTTATATATATATATATATACATAGTGTTATACTACTTCCCTAATATGGAAATCGTCTGTATTATCATAAAATATAATATTGGGTTGTTCGGAAAGTAATTTCGTTTTTTCCCGACAAAGGATTTAATTGTATTTTTTTGCACCCAACTTCACATTTAAGCCGTATAATTTTTATATGATTTGAGAGCTCATATAGCAAGGCTTGTGTATGAAAAATTCCAATTAATTCTACGCAGTAGTTTTTGGTTGATGCCCTTTTAAATATGGAGAGCGATAAGCAGCATTTTCGACATATCTTACGGTAAAAATGCTGTTCAAGCCAGAAAGAAATTGACCGATGTGTATGGAGAAGGTGTGTTGACAGTACGCCAGTGCCAGAATTGGTTCGCTAAATTTCGATCCGGCAATTTTGATGTCAAAGATGCACCACGTTCGGGAAGGCCGGTTGAAGCTGATAAAGACGCGATAAAGGCATTAGTTGATGCGAACCGGCGAATAACAACACGTGAGATCGGATTGAGGTTAAATTTATCAAATTCAACAGTTTATGACCACTTGAAAGGCCTGGGATTATTCTCGAAGCTCGATGTATGGGTTCCCCATGTTCTCACAGAGAGAAATTTGTGTCGCCGTCTGCGATTCGCTTCTCAAACGTCACGAAAATGATCCGTTTTTGAAGCGCATCATCACTGGGGACGAAAAATGGGTTGTATACAACAACGTCAAACGCAAGAGGTCATGGAACATAAAGGATGAACCGGCTCAAACCATTTCCAAAGCCGATATTCACCAAAATAAGGTGATGCTGTCTGTTTGGTGGGATTTTAAAGGAATCGTTTTTTTTTTAGCTTTTACCGGATAACACAACGATTAATTCGGGAGTCTACTGTCATCAGCTGGACAAACTGAATGATGCACTTCAACAGAAAAGGCCAGAACTAATCAACAGGAAAGGTGTAGAGTTTCACCAAGACAACGCGAGACCTCACACAAGTTTGGTCACTCGCCAAAAGCTTTTACAGCTTGAATGGGATATAATGCCACACCCACCATATTCTCCAGACCTGGCACCATCGGATTATTATTTGTTCCGGTCACTCCAAAATTTTTTAGACGGTAAACCCTTCACCTCAAATGAGGAGGTCAAAAACCACCTCGATCAGTTTTTTGCCAGCAAAGACCAAAAATTTTATGAGCGTGGAATTATGCTACTACCAGAAAGATGGCAAAAGGTGTTGGACCAGAACGGCCAATATATAATTTAATAAAGTATTTGTTTATTATGCGAAAACGGTCTTTCATTTCCACAAAAAAAAAAAAAAAAAAAAAAAAAAAAAACGAAATTACTTTCCGAACAACCCAATATTTTTAAATAATAATTTTAATAAATTATTTTTTTAAAACGTAATTATTTTTTAATAACCGAATTAAATTCTATATAATTGTAGGTGCATTAATGAAACGAGGGGTTGAAGGGGGCGGTAGCCCCCCCTTACACAGAACTAATTACAATATAAAACTCTTCCGAAGCCTAATTTGAATTGTTTAACACAGGTTTACATAACAGTACTCGTTATTTTACCTCTTAATCTGGAACCTGTAATTTATAGTATTAAATTTCAGGGTAAGAGAAAGCCGTGTGAGTGATACATCAGATTATTATTTTTCCCCCTAAAAACTAATTAATTAATTTCAAAATTTATCCTTAAAACTTTTAAGTAGGTTCCATTAAACAAACAAAAGAAAAAAAATAAAAATCACTTGTTTCATAAGTATCTGCAGAAGATTTAGCATTTTAATTTAGCAATTTTTTTCATTTTTAACATTTTTTTTTTTTTTTTTAAATGTAATATTGAGAATAAATTCAACTTTTGTTTGGTATTTAGTGTTATACTACTTCTCTAATATGGAAATCGTCTGCATTATCATAAACGATAATTTTTTTAAATAATAATTTTAATAAATTATTTTTTAAAAACATAATTATTTTTTAATAACCGTATATAATGTAGGTGCATTAATGAAACGGGGGGGGGGGGGGGGCGTTGAGGGTGCTGTAGCTCCCCTCACACAGAACTAATTATCATATACAGATTTTCCGAGGCCTATTTTGAATTGTTTAACATAGGTTCACATAACAGTACTCCTTATCTTACCTCCTTATCTCCAACCTGTATTTATAGTATTAAATTTCAGGGTAAGAGAAAGTCGTGTGAGTGACACACCAGATTATTTTTGTTAACTTTAGGCAGATAGACTGGAGACCCAGTCGAGTTTTAATATGTATTTATGTATGAAAATTTCACAACAATAAAAAATAAATATGTGTAAATACGGCAGATTATATTCATAAAAGCATGCATGGATAAATATGTGTAATTTTTTAATTTTCTGAGATTCAATGAGATTTTTAATTTTCTGTTTCTTTTACAGAATGCGATTGCGGCAAAGTGTTTGATTGTAGACATAATTTGTTTCCGCTATATAAAGATTGTTTTTGCCCAGCGGGATATACTGCTGTATCAGGACTTTGTACAGGTAAGTAAAGAACAATATAATTCAAATTTGACATCGTTTTTTATTTTTTTTAAAAAACATATATTTTA
Organism: Salticus scenicus; assembly: GCA_963930645.1. Lineage (NCBI taxonomy): Eukaryota > Metazoa > Arthropoda > Arachnida > Araneae > Salticidae > Salticus > Salticus scenicus. The sequence continues at coordinate 124,525,099 of OZ005660.1, read as the reverse complement.
AAGCAATGTTAAGAAATTGTATCGTAAACAATTAAATTTCTCAGTTGTATTCTTAAATTAAGTAATATCGCACTCAACGGGACACATATACCATAAACATTAATGATCACTCAGCATAATGCTATATTCATTATGCTGATTTTATGAAAAATACCGGCTAAATTAATAAAGTAGAGTTGCCTATACAAACACAGAAGCATCTCTTTGTAGCGGCAAACGTCTATGGAGCTAAGTGAGTTTGGCGAGAATTCACACTTGGCGCACAGATAACTAATTATGTGTGTAGCAACAGAAGACATTTTTCAGATTTATTTTGTTACTAGCTGTTACCCGCGACTTCGTTCACGTGGAAATTTTGATGTGTATGTGTGGGAACTGACGGTTTGATCATAATATGTAATGTAACGAAACCTTATCATTGTGGTGCTGTGCAAAACAGAGTCTGATAAAGTATACTAAAAAAATTTGTAACTCATTGAAAGCCAAAATAAATAAATAAAAAGTTATCGCCAACATGGCGATAAAAATTTAAAATTTGTTCATAGGGATCCTGTACTAAAACAGTACTGCATTGCGAAAGTATAAAAACTAGGTCGTCAATTATGAATTTTATTTCCAAACCTTTCTTTGTATGATTTTAGTTCACTATTGCACAATATTAATCTGGTTCTAATAATAATTTGGTGACTGGTGAATTAAAATTTTAATTATGTGGTGAAATTCATATAATGTTTATGAGTTTCAAATTTTTAAGTTTTTTTTTTTTTTTTTTTTTTTTTTTTTTTTTTTTTACAAAGAAAGGATTTTTTTTTCATCTCCCGGCAAATTATTGAATAATATTTTAGTTCTTAAACAATTTTGGACGGCTTTGCCCGCTTCGCAGGCAAACTCTTTTCTATATAGCTTTATGAAAAAAAAAAAAACTGAAATTGGTCAAAAGCTCGCTTTAGGTTCCCGCTGCCTTCGTCCTTGTAATCTCCGGTGCCTGTCCCTATTGCCTGCGACAATAGTTTACCCGTGGGCTTCCATTTGGGTGCTTATCATATATGACATTTTCGATACGGACAGTATCGAAATATTTGAAGTAGCTCTTTTATACCTGAATCCCACTTACATATGAACAACATTATACGTGATGTACAGTCGGGGAAAAAAAAAACGCAGCACTCGATGTAACTCCGTTGCTTTTCAATGCACAAAAATGTAATAGGTATCATTCGACGGGGAATTGAGAGTAGATTCAGAAAATGAACGGAAATTTTGAATTGGGGGTCGTCTACATATTAAAACGCGCACGAATTTTGATTTTTTCAATGGTAATGCCCCATTTTTATTTTATATTTGAATTCCTGGGATTGCGACAATGCGAAAAAGTATATTGGTTGTATATTTTGCTTATTTTTTCACAGAGTTATAAGCGTTCAAAGTTTGAAGGTGCTAATGTTAAATTCATATTTCAAACTTTTATTAATATCTTCACAAAAAATAACTTGATCGATATAATTATTTTTTTACGAGATACAGTGAGGAAACCCAAACATAATCCATCATTAATTTTGATTCTGAAAAATATTTTTAATTCTGAAAAATATTAATAAATTCATATTCATAAAATTATGAATTATGACCTATATTAATTTTTGCATAAAATGAATCCTAATGCTGAAAAATATGGGTGTGCAAATTTGCAGCTCATTCCAGTTATTAGTTTTCGAGATATAAATAAATCTTTCTTTTGGAGTGGTTTAGGGGGCCGTCTCTTAAAAAATTTTGAATGAGATAACGAAGCAAATCTTAAAAAATAACGGAGAAAATTGAACAAATACTTTAATTTTTATTTAAGGGTCAAATTATATAACAACAATGTCAAATGCAAAGAAATGAAACAAAAATGTTGATTTTTAGACATTTGTGTTAGTATCAAGAATTCCTGTTTTCTAAAGCCCCGCCTTTCATCGTTCTTCAAAACAAAACAATACAGAAACGAAAAGTGAATGTGACTTTGAGTATTCGTGTTAAACCCCTTATTTTACATTGACAAAAATATACACAAGTGGTATTTACTTCATCGATTACTAGTGATAAATTTAGAATCCTTTAAAAGAACACTAGAAGAAAAAATTAACTAAATAGGCCGGATTTACTGTTTGAAATACTCTCAAAATAAAATATTTCAAAACAAATTTTTTGTACCACAATTATATTACAGATGGATATACATTATAACTATATTCTTTCTAATTAATATATTTCTATCCATAGTATATTTTATTGCAAAAATATGAACACTGGGTACATGCTTAAGAAATAAGTAACACACAAATTACGAAAGAAACGCCCACTGGCATTGTTACAGATTTTCAAATGATGTGAATCTACGTCAGCAGTCGCGAAAGCGTTAATTAAGAAATTATATTTTCATAGAAATTATAAAACAAATCGTACAGTTCCAAAGAGTTCAACTGACCCAAAACTGGTAAGTGCTATTAAAATTGTTTCACTGTAAACGTAAATGTCTTAAATTCAGTTTAAAAAGTGTCTTAAATGGATGGTCATTTTTTAAGCGAAAAAAAATGTCTTACTTTTTAAGACACCTTTTTGCATCAGAAATTAAGATATTGCAAGTGTCTTAAAACGCCGCCATGTTTTAGGCTTAAAAACACCGCCATGTTAGGCTTAAAAATACTACCGTTTTTAAGGCTTTTTAATAAATATATAAATAAATAAATGTGGCGTGCGATTATGTTTTTCTGTTAAAAATATATTTTCGAATTATTTAGAGCATTAATGAAATATTTATATAAAAAAAAAGAAAAGAAAAAAAAAGTCCCATTTTCCGGCGTTGGGATTCGAACCCACACTGACTAAGGAATCCGAAACCTCGAGGCACGCATCATCGGAGTCAAGCATTTACCAATCAAGCTACCGTCGAATACACCAATAGGTGTTTTTATGATAACATATATTGCAGTATTCGCGAAACTAATCGCAGTGTTATGTTTTGCCATAAAATTATTGATAGTATGTTATCTTAAACTTAATAAATATTATTATCTTAAATTTCATATTTAGAGGACCAGAATTTTTTAATAACGCATAACAAGTATGTGAAGATTTCATTCCTGGATGATAACGATTTTTTTCCTTAAAGTGATATTTATATAAAAACGAACTGTAATCATGAATACAGGAAAATTTGTAGTTTTACATTTAGATGTAGGTGAATTTGTGAAAGAAAAAGGTTTTTAGATGAATAATAAGAAGAAAGAAAGAAAAAAAAAATATGCACGAATTATTCATGATTGTTCACTTATAAATTCGTTTTCTTCTCTACAAATTACTTGCTGCATCCGTCTTCACACTTTTTCTTTTAATATAAGAAAGCTTTAAAAACAAAGATTTTTTTTTTTTTTTGGGGGGGGGGGGACAAAATAAGCTTTGTGTCTAAATATGTTGTTTATGAATTGTGTTAAAGATAATAGCATGGAAATATCATTCACATCCCTAGAGTATTATTCCATAAAAATATAATTTCATAAAGCTACCATAATTTAAGTAGTTTAACTTCTTATATATAAATTAATAATATATTTATTGAACGTGGAAAGAAGTAGGATAAGCATATTTTCTTAAAGTAGATTCCATATGAAAAAATTTCTAAGTAATGCAAGTGTCTGAATTTCTAAAGTGTCTGAAAATTCAAACGCGTTTTGCTGTCTGAAAATTCGCGTATTTGCGTGTTTCAGACATTTTTGTGTCTGAATTGATATTTCAGACATATTTCTGTCTTAAATTAAAATATCTATAACGTCTAAGGTACATTTTAAGACATTTACGTGTCTTAAACGTCGTTTCAGTTGTTTTTATGTCTTACTTTAAGACCCTTTTATTTGCAGTGTTAATATTTACTTTATGAAACCTTACAATAATTTATCCGAAAAGATTTAGTTTATGCGTTGTTGTATATATATATATATATAGTTATATTATTTCAGTTTGTATATTATGTTACACGTACGAAAGAAAATTTAAGCTTTATTGGTGATCAGTATATCCATGATAGATACTTTTTAATTGAAAAATATTGCAAATTTATAAAAAGTATTGTCTGACCAATCGTAAGTGTAATGTATTTAAATATACCTAAAATTATCTAAAAAAGTACTAAAGTATATACATATCCAAAAAACTAAATTCATGATAATTAAGATACCGCAAAGGTGTGAATATTTTTATTTCTTTTTATAACTCTTTTTTTCTTGAAATATTTCCGGTGTGAAACAGTATAATTTTGTCTAGTTCTTGTAGGATCTTAATTTTATTTTTCTATATTTAGAGAAAGCCCCCTAACACATTTTTGATCATAACTCTATGAATACTAAAGATAAAGTACACAAACAGTATACTTTTCCGCACTGCCAGACTCTCAGAAATTTGAATATGAAGTCAAAATTGGGTGTTACTATTGAAAAAAAATCAAAGTTGGCACTCATTTTAATATGTAGATGACCCCTAATTCAAAATTCGACGACATTTTCAGAAAGTGCATTTCATTTCCTGTTGAATGGTGTCTATTAAGTTTTTCTGCGTCAATTAATAACGAAATAACCATCAAGTGCTGCGTTTTTTTTTCCCCCGACTGTACATAATATTCGCTCTCAAGTTATTTTCTATATTTATTTGATTTAATCGATCAACCATAGAATGACAGCAATTTCACGCCATATATAATCTATACTAATATTATAAATGCAAAAGTTTGGATCGATGGATATTTGTTACTCAATCACGCCACAGCGACTAAACGAATCTGCATGAAATTTGTACAGAGATAGAGAATAGTCTGGAATAGAACATAGGCTACTATTTATACCGGAAATTTAATTAGAATTTTTTAAAATTAATTAAAATATCAAAAAAGTAAACTGGTAATTTACTTAATATAAGCCATTTAAGTTTTTAATTGTTGATAAAAAAGGTTACGAGGTATTTTTAATTTTTAATTTATTTATTTAGTTATTTATTTCAACATAAAATGAAATACGCTTTCACGCGAAATATAAAAAGTTACTAAATGTTGAATAGGTCGATGAGAAAAAGACACTTTATAATTTTAAAATAAAATAGTAATATTAGAAATCTAACATATTTCTTCTGAATTTTATTTCGTAGCATTTTTTTATATACCTCAACTTCAGTTTTTTTTTTTTTTTTTTTTTTTTTTTTTAGTACGGCGGATGAAACACGCTTGGCATAAAAGCTAATTCAGCATTATATTAAAGGTATTTTCATATTGATAATTCTGGACAATTTTTTAATTTTTATGCTGAAGTAGATCGGACATTTTTCGCCAAGGAAAAGATAGAAATAAATACTCAAGCGAAGTGATGACGTCAATGGCCGTTCGTGGATGCAAGAAAAATATTTCCTATGTTAAACGCCCATTGGATATTTTGTAAAAAATTATTAAAAATCGAAGAAAATTATTTCCCTATTTTAATCCCCATATTTAGGTATAGATATGTAATAGTTATCATGTCCATGCGTTAGATTAAGTTACTTTTGTTGAAAAATTGACAAAATTTGAATTTTTAATTTCAAAACTCTAGAAAAATATGGCAAATTTCCGTATTTGATTGAAAACACAAACATTTCATTTCAAAGGATGATATTAACACAATAAATATCCAACTAATATACTAATTAAAAGGAAAATGATAAATATTCTATCATAATTTGAAGTCAAATTTCTTTTCAAATGTCTAAATAAAGTATCTGATATAAGTTGCAGTGGAATAGATTTGATATCGGTCATCCTTGGCAGAAAAAAAATTATCGCCAAATTATTTTGCGAACATAATTTAATTCCTTTCAAAAACATGGTTATTTTAACAACTTATATTAAGAGAGTAATAAATAATATGAAACAATATTTCGTACAATGCATAACACGGAAATATACATCTGGCATGTATATTTTCATAGTACGTTTTTGATAACTAAATACAATAAACGCCAAGAACGACAGAGTTTTGAAAATTAAAATTAAAATTTTGTCAATTTGACAGCAGAATAACTCAATCTAACACATGCACATGATAACTAATACATGTATATGCCCCAATAAGGGGATTAAAATCGGAAAATAATTTTCCTCGATTTCTAATAATTTTTTACAAAAACTCCAATAGCCGTGTTGAAAACGTATTATTATATCTATTATTTATTTTATGAATATTATTATTATTGGATGGCAACGTTAGTTAAAAAAAAAAAAAAAAAATATGATACTTGGTCTCGTTTAATCGAGAGCTCGTGTGTATTAAAATTTTTAGAATAAGTAATTTACTGTTTGAGAGCAGTAGGTTTTTCCATTAACATCTCCAAAGTTTCAGACCGTACTACTAATGAGCAAATGAAGTTTAGTAGATTTTGCCGAAGAATTAAGGTGCCAGAAAGACTGAACTTGTAGATTATATTAGATATTGTTGATCATTCTTCTATTTATTTTACTTTTTCATTTTTATATTTTTTAAATGTAATGTTGCCATCTTTGTACCAAAGTTGTTTGACTAATAGTTTTTATGTTTTGATTATTATTTATAATCAAAAGGTGGGAGGATGTTGAAAATGTATTATTATATCTATTATTTATTTTATGAATATTATTATTATTGGATGGCAACGCTAGTTAAAAAAAAATATGATACTTGGTCTCGTTTAATCGAGAGCTCGTGTATATTAAAATTTTTAGAATAAGTAATTTATTATTTTAGAGCAGTAGGTTTTTCCATTGGGAATAAAGTTTTTTTTTTGGTATTTTTTTTAAATGATTTCTTTTTGTAAATAATATTCAACGTAGCTGTGTTCTTTTTTACTGATATTTGAATTTTAAGAAGAAACGCAGTACGTGTTATTCAATTGAGTAGCCGCTTTGAAGATAAAAGTGTGAATATTTCATTTACTGGCGTCCGTAGATAACACTAGTTTTTAGAAAGCAGAAGAAAACGGTGATTGTTTCTTAAGTAGCTTTAACATTTGTGGCGTCTGAGCGACAGGAAATAGCAACATGTTTCAAGCAATAAAAGGATTTAAGAAAGATGATTTGATATATGTGGCGTCTGAAATTGGCGAAGAAATACCAGCCAATGTTACTATTTCAGGTTTAAAAAATATTATATTGAACAGTGAAGAATACAAGAAAGATGCTGAATTTGTTCAAGTACTATTAGGAAATGCTGTTGCCGAGCGAAAATTACAAGAGCAAGAAGAAAAAATGAAACAAGATAATGAATTTGAAAAAATGAAACAAGATAAAGAATTTGAATTTGAAAAAATGAAATTTGAATCTGAAAAAATGAAAGTTGAAGCTGAAAAGGAAATCGAGCTCGCTAGAATTCAAGCTCAAAGTCGAGGTGAATCTGTCCCACTAAATTATGTACCTGATTTAAGCAATTCAAAAAGGAAATTTACGTTGCCAAGATTGGAATTTAGACAATTTGGCGATGACTTAAAAGATTGGCTTCCTTTTTGGAGTCAATTTGAGCAGGTGCATAAAAATGAAGATATCGCACCGGAAGATAAATTTCAGTATTTAGTGCAAGCCACGGTTGCTGGTTCCCGTGCAAGAGAAGTAGTTGAAAGTTTTCCGCCAACTGGCGCCAATTATGAAAAAGCGATCGAAAGCCTGAAATCTCGCTTTGGAAGAGAGGACCTCTTAGTCGAAGTATACGTTAGACAGTTACAAAAATTAATTATTTCTGTTCAAATTAAGGAAATGTTTTCATTAACTTCTCTGTATGACAAACTTGAATTGTATCTACGTGCATTGGAAACATTAGGTGTAACCACGGATAAATGTGCATCTATATTGTATCCCATGGTTGAATCTTGTTTCCCAGCTGATTTTTTAAAGGCTTGGAATCGTAGTAACATTTCTCATTCAAACACTGATGCTAAAGAGAAGTTGAATAATTTAATGGAATTTCTCAAAAAAGAAGTTGAAGGCGAAGAAAGGATATCTTTGGCAGTAGCTGGTTTCGGTTTAGGAAAGAGCCAAAAGATTAAACCTTTAAAAAGGAAGCAATGCAATTTTGAAAATTTGAAAAGTAAAGTACCTACTGCTGCGGGTTTATTAACGGCCACTTCAAATTGAGAGGTGAAGAAATCTTGCGTTTTTTGTGATGGCAAACATTCAAGTTCAGATTGTTTTTCAGCTCAGAAAATGAGTTTAGCAGAAAAACAAAAAATAATTAAAGATAAGCGTTGTTGCTTTGCCTGTTTATCGCCAACTCATACTGTTAAGAAATGCCGAACAGTTCTAAAGTGTGTGATCTGTTCTAAAAAGCATTTTCCGCTAATGTGTGATGTACTTGATTCACAAAAAAAGGCTGTGGAAAAGAAGGAAGAAAAATCTGCAGAAAATGATGTTAGTATGTCCAATTTCAACAAACGAAGTCCAAAGATATTTCTTCAAACCGTGAAAGCCAAATTGGTCTCTGGCAATAAACAGAAAACTGTGAGATTGCTCTTTGATTCTGCATCCCATAAGTCGTATATTCTGGAAAGTGTAGCCAAAGAAATGAATTATATACCTATTCGCCAAGAGAAAATGGTTCATTCCCTTTTTCGCGGCGTTATCACTAACGAGGTCAAGCATAACTGCTATAAAGTGACATTGAAACATTTGAAAGAAAATTTTGGCTGCAATTTCGAAGTTTTGGATCAGTCTACAATATGTGAAAATATCAGACCGGTTTTTCAAGGCCCTTGGATAAAGGAGTTAAAAGAAAATGAGATTAATTTAACGGACATTGGCGTCAAATGTGAAGCAATTGATATTCTCGTCGGAGCTGACGTTATGGGGAAAATGTTGACTGGAAAAAGAAAGGTCTTATCATCGGGTCTCGTGGCTTTAGAAACATACTTAGGTTGGACCTTAATGGGAAAAGTACCGCCTGGAAAAGCCTCGGAAGAAAACTTGGCGATGTCAGTGTTATCGCTATATGTAAATGAAGCTGAAATCTCAAATCTATGGAAGTTGGATTTAATTGGAATCTATGATCCTATTGAGAAGAAGTCCAAATACGAGACTGATATTCAGACTAAAGAGCATTTTTTAGAAACAGTGGCAATTAATAGAGAGGGCCGCTATGAAGTTTGTTTGCCATGGGCTGATGATAAGTCGCCTTTACCCGACAACTTGAGTTTTGCGAAGAAACGGCTCGAATACACATTAGCAAAGCTTATAGCGATGAACATGTATGAAAAATATGAAGATGTTCTTCTGAACTGGATTAATGAAGGCATAATTGAGGAAGTTCCCAAGAATGAAGTAAACTCTTATGGCAATTACTTACCTCATCGTGCTGTAATAAAACCTAGTAGCAGCACTACTCCAAATCGCCCAGTGTTTGATGCTTCAGCTAGATTAGCAAATTATCCTTCTTTAAACCAATGCTTGGAATGTGGTCCTAATCAAATGGAACTTATCCCAGATATTTTACTTCGATTCAGAGAAAAAGAATTTGGCGTTATCGCCGACATTAGGGAAGCTTTTCTGCAAATAAGCATTCGTAAAGACGACAGAGATTTCCTGCGTTTTTTATGGTAGGAAAAATTAGAAGGTAAGAAACTAAAAGTATTTCGCCATACAAGAGTTGTTTTTGGTGTTAAATGCAGTCCTTTCCTTTTGGCTGCGGTAATTGAGTATCATATTCGGCGTTGTAACGGATTTGAAGAATCTTTAAAGAAAAGGCTTTTAGAGAGTTTCTACTTAGATAATGTTGTTACCAGTGGTAATAACAAAGAAGAATTGGATAAGTTTGTCGTTAATTCTAAAGCTTTAATGGCCAAAGGTTGTTTTGATCTTAGAGAATGGGAATGGTCTGGCGACTGTAATGAGACTAGTTCTAAGAAAGAGACTCAAGTATTAGGTCTTATTTGGAATAAAGAGCTTGATACATTGAAGATTAACATGAAATGGTTAGACAACACTAACATGGAAAAATTAACAAAAAGAACTATGTTGTCTGTCGTCCACAAAGTTTTTGATCCTTTTGGCTTCACCTCACCAGTCATACTTTGTCCAAAAATAATGTTACAAAAAGCATGGAAACTAGGAACGAGTTGGGATGAAGAGATAACTGGTGAGCTTCATAAAGAGTTTATGCAGTGGTTTCAAGAACTGAAGTATTTGTCTGATATACAGATACCTAGGTTTATTCGAGTATCTTCCGAAGATTTAAGCAACTGCACTATTCACACATTTGTTGACGGAAGCAAAGATGCCTATGGTGCAGTTACATTCCTTAGAGTAGAGGATGTTAATCAAGTTAATTTATTTTTGCTTGCAGCAAAGTCTCGAGTGGCTCCGTTAAGAGGTGTAACTATACCTAGAATGGAACTTCTAGCTGCTGTAATTGGAGCGAGACTGACGAATTCGGTTATTGAAGCTCTTGGTTCGAGAAATGTTATGACTCATTACTGGAGTGATTCTACAACGGTTCTTGCATGGATACAACGAGAAGAAAATTGGTCCGTTTTTGTAAGAAATAGAGTGCAGGAGATCAGAAAACTGAGTGATCCTTCATCATGGAGACATATAACGGGGAAGAAGAATGCTGCAGACTTGCCCTCCAGAGGATGCAAAGCAAAGCATCTAGTCTCATCAAAATGGTGGGAGGGTCCACAATGGATGAAAGACGTTTCTGAATTTCGAGCAATGATGGATTTCTCTAATCGCGATTGGAATGAGGAAGAAATTGAAAAGGAAAAACCTAGGAAAACTTGTATACTGACAAATACTGAAGCTATTGTTGATGAAGATTGGTACTATAGATACTTTTCTAGTTATGATAGAATTATTCGTCTTGTTGCATGGATCCTTCGTTTCAAGCGCAACTGCAATAATTTAAATTGGAGGAAGCATGGTGAATTGACAGCCCCAGAAATTCATGAAGCATAAATGAAGGTTTTACTTCTAATTCAGAATGAGTCTTTTCCTCAAGAAGACGAAAAGAGATTGAAAACTTTGCAAACGTTTAAAGACGAGCTTGGTGTCATTCGGCTGAAGACGAAAATTATTTATCGAAAGGATAGTGAAGATTTTCTTAAACCTATTGTTCTTCCATCAAAACATGAAGTGGTAAAACGGCTAATTTATAAAGCACATGTTGAGAACTGCCATGCTGGTGTCCAGATACTATTAAATATACTTCGAGAAAAGTATTGGATTCTAAACGGCAGAAAGGCAGTGAAAAATGTTGCAGCCAGCTGCACTGCATGCAAAAGATTTCGGTCAAAGAACTTGGAAGTAATCAGTCCTCCACTTCCTGAAAACAGAGTTAAAGATGCTGCAGTTTTTCAGATAACTGGTGTTGATATGGCTGGGCCATTATTTCTCAAGGATAACAAGAAAAGCTGGGTTTTAATTTTTACTTGCGCAGTATACAGAGCAGTCCATTTGGAGCTTGTTACTTCTGCTTCAACCGATGCGTTCTTAATGGCTTTTAGAAGATTTACAGCTCGCAGAGGAAGATGCTCTACTGTATACTGTGACAATGGTTCAAATTTTGTAGGAGCAGCCAACTATTTCAAGAAACTAGACTGGGAACGCATACGAAAACATGGAGCTGTCAACTCTATTGATCGGAAGTTCAATCCCGCAACTGCTGCTTAGTGGGGCGGTTGGTGGGAGAGATTAATTGGAATTCTAATAGATCTCTTGAAAAGAGTATTAGGGCTGGCACGTCTCGATTACGAAGAAATGATGACGGTTTTAGCTGAGTGTGAGAAGGTAGTCAACTCAAGACCTCTTACTTACATCTGTGAAGAGGAAGCTGTAAAACCAATTTCGCCATCGATGTTCATCCAAGATATGCATGAATGCAGTCTTCCTGATTTGGATGCTGTTGAGCAAAATTTTTTGTGTAAAAGGCTCAAATACAGACAAACCATTCTCAAAGATTTACGAAGCCGTTTTAGATCTGAATATCTTGGTGCTCTTATTCTACGTAAAAGTAAAAGCAAAAAGTCAGACAAACATACCGTTCTGTTGGCGAAATTGTTATGGTGGGAGCCGATAATAAAAAGAGAATCTACTGGCCTTTAGGTCGTATCACTGAGATTATACCAGGTAAAGACGGACAAGTACGACTTGTTAAAGTGCAAACTTCCCAAAAGGAGCTCTTACGCCCGATTCAAAGAGTTTATCCCCTAGAGATAACATCGTCTGAAGATCTTCCCACACCGATAACATCTCCAAAGTTTCAGACCGTACTACTAATGAGCAAATGAAGTTTAGTAGATTTTGCCGAAGAATTAAGGTGCCGGAAAGACTGAACTTGTAGATTATATTAGATATTGTTGATCATTCTTCTATTTATTTTACTTTTTACTTTTTATATTTTTTAAATGTAATGTTGCCATCTTTGTACCAAAGTTGTTTGACTAATAGTTTTTATGTTTTGATTATTATTTATAATCAAAAGGTGGGAGGATGTTGAAAATGTATTATTATATCTATTATTTATTTTATGAATATTATTATTATTGGATGGCAACGTTAGTTAAAAAAAAATATGATACTTGGTCTCGTTTAATCGAGAGCTCGTGTGTATTAAAATTTTTAGAATAAGTAATTTATTATTTTAGAGCAGTAGGTTTTTCCATTGGGAATAAAGTTTTTTTTTTTTGGTATTTTTTTTAAATGATTTCTTTTTGTAAATAATATTCAACGTAGCTGTGTTCTTTTTTACTGATATTTGAATTTTAAGAAGAAACGCAGTACGTGTTATTCAATTAAGTAGCCGCTTTGAAGATAAAAGTGTGAATATTTCATTTACTGGCGTCCGTAGATAACACTACTTTTTAGAAAGCAGAAGAAAACGGTGATTGTTTCTTAAGTAGCTTTAACAAGCCGATTAACATAGGAAACCATTTTCCTGCATCCACGGACGGTCAGTGACGCCACACTTCGCTTGCGTATAGGAACAATAATCGCATAAATTATATTTTGGTCTAAAACGGCAACAAAAATTCAAAAGTCGCCAAGGGTATTAAGGCGACTCATGGTTGATCATGGTTGAGACCATGATCAAATTTACATAATAATTTATTTATTTACTTTTCTATATACCAACTACTATTAACTAAGCATGAAGTTCATATAACCACAAAATAATAATAATAATAATTGTCTCATGCGATAGAAGTAGCCGATCGTAGCATATTATATGTGGCTTGAAATTGCTGTCATTCTATGGTTGATCGATTAAATCAAATAATTACCGGAAATAACTTGAGAGCAAATATTATGTACATCACGTATAATGTTGTTCATATGTAACTGGGATTCAGATATAAAAGAGCTACTTCAAATTTTTCGATATTGTCCGTATCGAAACTGTCATATATGATAAGCACCCAAATTGAAGCCCACTTGTAAGCCATTGTCGCAGGCAATAGGGACAGGCACCGGAGATTGCAAGGACGAACAAGACGCTGTCGAAGGCTTCGGGAACCCAAAGCGAGCTTTTGACCAATTTCAGTTTTTTTTTTTTTTTTCATAAAGCTGTATAGAAAAGAGTTTGCCAGCGAAGCGGGCAAAGCCGTCCAAAATTGTTTAAGAACTAAAATATTATTCAACAATTCGCCGGGAGATGAAAAAAAAAAAAATCAATTCTTTGTAAAAAAAAAAAAAAAAAAAAAAAAAAAAACTTAAAAATTTGAAACTCATAAATATTATATGAATTTCACCACATAATTAAAAATTCAATTCACCAGTTACTAAATTATTATTAGAACCTGATTATTATTGTGCAATAGTGAACTAAAATCATACAAAGAAAGGTTTCGAAATAAAATTCGTAATTGACGATCCAGTTTTTATACTTCCGCAACGCAGTACTGTTTTAGTACAGGATCCCTATGAACGAATTTAAAATTTTTATCACCATGTTGGCGATAACTTTTTATTTATTTAATTTGGCATTAAAAATAAATGAATAACGCTCAATTACATATTGGTTGTTAACGTGTTTCAAGTGCCCAGAACTTGCATGTGCAGATGGAAAATAATAAGTCATTTAATGTTGTATACAGATCGGTGGTTGATCGCGGTATTGGAATAAAAATAAATTGTGTATTTTCCCCGTAGATCTTTCAATGAGTTACAATTTTTTTTTAGTATACTTTATCAGTGCCTGTCTTGCACAGCACCACAATGATAAGGTTTCATTACGTTACATATTATGATCAAACCGTCAGTTCCCACCAACGAGATATATAAATTAGAGTGCTGATTCAATGGATGAAGGATTAGCTTTCCGTGGTTCAAGATGAATCACGTGACATGCTCCAATAGGTTGCTGTGTTTGGCCCTTTATCGCTATTTTGGCATTTAAAGTATCAGTTCGAAAAATTATCATTATTATCAGGTAACATGACAGTCCTATGACCGAAATAAATTGTTTTTAAAATAATTTTACACATATTTCACATTTAAAAAAATAATAAAATACCTTTGTTTTCATCGTTTCTCAACAAAGTTTAAAAGAGTTTACAAAAGAAAATTTAAACTTTTAAAGAGCTAAATTTAACAACAAATAAAAATTTTTCAACTATTTTTAAGCATTTTGTCGGTTTAAGTTCAACTACACGAAATAAAAAAGAAGTAAAATCAAAATCAAAATGGTTTAGAACAAAAGAATATTAAACTACGTAAGTAAACAAAAACATTGGCTGCGAAGAACAATCTCCAAACCGTTGCCATAGAAATTTACTGAAAATAAGCTGTTACCAAGGGAACCACCGAATACGCAGGTGCAAAGAGAGCATGTCACATGACTCATCTTGGACCTTCTCAAGGGTTACCATTTATCACTCTACTTTATATATCTCGTTTGTTCCCACACATACACATCAAAATTTCCACGTGAACGAAGTCGCGGGTAACAGCTAGTATTACAATAGGCTATGATCGGTTACTTCTATCGCATGAGACAATTATTATTATAATTATTATTATTATTATTATTATTATTATTTTGTTATATATACTTCATGCTTAGTTAATAGTAGTTGGTATATAGAAAAACAAATTAATTAATTTATATGTAAACTTCATCATGGTACAGCCTTAATGCCCTTGGCGACTTTTGAATTTTTGTTGCCGTTTTAGACAAAAATATAATTTATGCGATTATTGTTCCTATACACAAGCGAAGTGTGACGTCACTGACCATCCCTGGATGCAAGAAAATGATTTTCTATGTTAATCGCCCATTTGACTTTTTGTAAAAAAATATTAAAAATCGAGGAAAATTATTTCCGATTTTAATCCCCATATTTGGGTATATATATGCATTAGTTATCATGTGCATGTGTTAGATTGAGTTATTTCACTGTCAAATTGACAAAGTTTTAATTTTAAATTTCAAAACTCTGTCGTTCTTGGCGCTTATTGTATTTTGTGATCAAAAACGTAATACGAAAATATACATGCCAGATGTATATTTTCGTAATATGTATTGCGCGAAATATTGTTTCATATTATTCATTACTCTCTTAATAAAAGTTTTTAAAATAACCATGTTTTTTGAAAGGAATTAAATTATATTCGCCAGATAATTTGGCGATATATATATATATATATTTTCTGCCAAGGACGACCGATATCAAATCTATTCCGCTGCAACATATTAGTATGTTATATCAGATACTTTATTTAGACATTTGAAAACAAATTTGACTTCAATTTTTGATATAATATTTATTATTTTTCTTTTAATTAGTATATTAGTTGGATATTTATTGTGTTAATATCACCCTTTGAAATGATATGTTTGTGTTTTCAATCGAATATGGAAGTTTGGCATTTTTTTTCTAGAGTTTGGAAATTAAAAATTCAAATTTTGTCAATTTTACAAGAAAAATAACTTAATCTAACGCATGGAGATGATAACTAATACATATCTATACCTAAATATAGGGATTGAAATCGGAAAATAATTTTCCTCGATTTTTAGTAATTTTTTACAAGAAATTCAATGGGCGTTTAACATAGGAAATATTTATCTTTCATCCACGAACGGCCAGTGGCGTCATAACTTCGCTTGCGAATTTCTTTCTAACTTTTCCTTGGCGAAAAATGTCCGATCTACTTCAGCATCAAAATTAAAAAATTGTTCAGAATTATCAATAAGAAAATACTTTTAATATAATGCTGAATTAGCTTTTATGCCAAGCGTGTTTCATCCGCCGTACTAAAAAAAAAAAAAAAAAAAAAAAAAAAAATCTGAAATTGAGGTATATAAAAAAATACTATGAAATAAAATTCAGAAGAAATGTGTTAGATTTGTAATATTACTATTTTATTTTAAAATTATAAAGTGTCATATTCTCATTGACCAATTTAACATTTAGTAATTTTTTATTTTTCGTGTGAAAGCTTATTTCATTTTGTGTTGAAAACAATAAATAAATACTAAATAAATAAATAAATATATCTCGTAAACTTTTTTTGACAACAATTAAACATTTAAATGGCTTATGTTAAGTCAATTACCAGTTTATTATTTTCATATTTTAACTAATTTTTAAAAATCTAATCAAATTTCCGGTATAAATGGTAGCCAATGTTTTATTCCAGATAATTCTCTATCTCTGTACTAAATTTTATCCAGATCCGTTTAGCCGTTGTGGCGTGATTGGGTTACAAACATCCATCCATCAAACTTTCGCATTTATATATTAGTATAGAATTAGTATAGATGAAGCAAAATGTGCACGTGCTATGTTGTTGCACGTGCTATTAGATAAATTTAATGTTTTATTTTGATCATTTACTTTTAAAATGTGTTTTTTCATGTACACGAAGCGTATAGAATTGCGTATTACTAATTGCAGTAATATGTAGTTTCATGCATTTTTGAGAATCATTCATTTTGAGATAGGGGTATTCTGTGATTTTTTTGCTTTCATGCACGTGAAGCGTAGAGACGTGCTAATTGCAGCAATATGTAATTTCATGCATTTTGAAATAGGGGTATTCTGTGATTTTTTTTATTTTATTAAACGAGAAGCGCATAGACGTGCGTATTACTAGTTGCTGCAATATGTAATTTCATGCGATTTTGAGATTCATGCATTTTGAGATAGGGGTATTCTGTGACTTTTTTTTTGTTGTTGTTGTTGTTTTCATGTACGAAAAGCGCACAGACGTGTGTATTACTAATTACAGCAGTATGTAATTTCATGCATTTTTTAGATTCATGCATTTTGAGATAAGGAAATTCAGTGATTTTTTTTCAAGTACGCGAAGCGCACCGCAGACGTGTGTATTACTAATTGCAGCAATATGTAATTTCATATAATTTTGAGATTCATTCGTTTTGAGATAGGGATATTCTGTTTTTTTTTTTTTTCATGTTCATGAAGCGTACAGACGTGCTAATTGTAACAATATGTAATTTCATACATTTTGAAATAGGGGTATTCTGCGATTTTCTTTTGTTTTCATGTACTCGAAGTGCACAGGCGTACGTATTACTAATTGCAGTAATATGTAATTTCATGCATTTTTGAGATTCATGCATTTTGGGATAATGGTATTATGTGATCTTTTTTTCCTGTACGCGAAGCGCACAGACGTGCATATTAGTAATTGCTGCAATATGTAATTTCATGCATTTTTAGATTCATGCATTTTGAGATAAGGGTATTCAGTGATTATTATTATTTTTTTTTTCATGTACGCGAAGCGCATAGACGTGCATATTACTAATTGCTGCAATATGTAATTTCATGCATTTTTTAGATTCATGCATTTTGAGATAAGGATATTCAGTGATTTTTTTTTTCCATGTACGCGAAGCGCACCACAGACGTGCGTATTACTAATTGCAGCAATATGTAATTTCATATATTTTTGAGATTCATGCATTTTGAGATAGGGGTATTCTGAGATTTTTTTTTCATTTACGCGAAGCGCACAGACGTGCATATTACTAATTGCTGCAAGGTGCAATATATAATTTCACGTGTTTTTGAGAATCAAGCATTTTGAGATAGGGTTTCTCTGTGATTTTTTTTTTTTTTTTTTTTTTTTTTTTGTTTTGTTTTCATGTACGCAAAGAGCACAGACGTGCTTATTACTAATTGTTGCAATATGTAATTTCACGCGTTTTTGAAATTCATGTATTTTTAAATAGGGGTATTCTGTGATTTTTTTTTTTGGGGGGGGGGGGGTTCGTGTATACTAGTCTAACGCTTTGTCTGAGTGGTTCCCTCCTTAGATATGCAAAGAACCCTGGATGATAGTTACAGACCCTCCAACGTTCTAATACGAATGTTATATAATAAGCTGTCATCTGCCACTGTAAAGAATAATTCATTAACTTCGGCAGAAAAAAATTAATAGCTTTAAGATTCTCTCAATCATAACAATCAAAATTTTAAATCGTAGCGTAAACAGTTGTCGTCTGCGTAATTATTCTTTTTAAAAATGTTCTAAAGTAAAATTGATTCTTAATCCGCACGTAAACAAAAGCGAAGTAAACAAGAGTATCAGTGTTGCCAATTTGCTTTCTACCCTTTCCAATCTTCTAATCCGATTGATTAGTTAATTGAAGCCGAATTGTGAATAAATGCTATCTTCGTTCTTGGCCAATCAAAATGAAGCTTTTATTTTTCTTCCAGTTAATCCATGGATCACGTAATCGGCTGATGGTGAATACCGTAGAAATTTAATCCAGTGTTAGCTTTGATTCTCGGATTTGCTGATCCATGGTTTAATCCTAGATCAATGAAGTTTGGTGAATACGGCCCTAACAGAATTAAATTTTTTGTACATGTAGGTGCATTAATGAAACGGGGGGTAGCCCCCCCCCCCCGACTCACATAGAACTAATTATCATATAAATGTCTTCCGAAGCCTAATTTGAATTGTTTAACATAGGTTTACATAACACTACTCGTTATCTTACCTTTTAATCTTCAACCTGTATTTTTAGTAGTAAAATCTTAGGGTAAGAGAAAGTCGTGTGTGTAGCGTACCAGATTATTTAAATTTCAATCGTGCATTTACAAATATATATATATATATATTTTTTTTTTTTTTGACACCAAATCAAATTTCATAATATGTTATAGTACTATATTTGGAGGGGAATTGTTTTCATTTTATGGTCGACCGGCTAAATCAAATAAACTATAAGAAATTACTTGGTAGTAAATATTATGTATAGTCTGTTTAGAGTTGTTTAATGTAATCGCGAAAAATTTCGTAAAATTTCATAAGTTAAAGTTTAAAGGGAATTATACATTAGTTTATCTATTTACAATTTAAAACATATGAATATTCTCTTTTGAATAATTTGAATTCACAGAACTGTTTAAGATTTTCAATGAAATGTGGAAAAAAAAAAAAAAAAAAAAAAAAAAATTTGTATTTAGAAGTAAGGCTTACAACATATTTTACTTAGTGTATGTTTTGCAATATGATTTACTTATTGTCAAATTTTAAAGATTTTACATATGAAATGTTATATATGCTCTTCTATATGAAAACTTTCATTTGAAATTTTTTAGCTGACTGCAAAACGAATCCTTGTAAATATGGCGGAGAATGCAAAGTAGTAAACAAAGAAGACATTTCATGTATTTGTAAGGAACCCTACACTGGAGATCGATGTGAGAAAAGTGAGATAATAATATCTACTGTCTTCAGTGTTTTATTTTAAAATAATAGCCAATTTAACTTTTATCCTTAGTTATAGCATTATACAAAATTATTCTTAAAATAAAGTAAGATAAGCAGTAGAAGACACTGTAGCAGTAGTGGACACTTTCAAATTAAAAAAATTATGAATTCAAACTTTTAAATTTTTCCAGCAATCTGGTTAATGTTATAATTCTTTCTACTCCTAATGCCCTTGGTCCTAATGGTTAATGTTATAATTCTTTCTACTCCTAATGCCCTAATGTCCTTGGTGAATACGGCCCTAACAGAATTAAATTCTATGTACATGTAGGTGCATTAATGAAACGGGGGGTAGCCCCCCCCCCCACATAGAACTAATTATCATATAAATCTCTTCCGAAGCCTAATTTGAATTGTTTAACATAGGTTTACATAACACTACTCGTTATCTTACCTCTTACCTCTTTACACGTATTTTCAGCCACCAGTTTTAGAATAAGATTAGTTTAAATGAAAAGCAAATTAAAACTTTCTGTCATTAATGAATTAAAGAATTCGTGTACAATAAATAATTTAAAATCTTCTCTACAAATAAAAAAATTAATGTAAGCACTACCGGATTCGAAATGACGTGGCTTTGTTACTTTAAACAGACAGAGATGGTATTTGGAAGGATTTCGATACAATATGCTTAATTTATCTGACTGTAATTCTATTATTATTATTATTATTTTAAATCTTCGATTAATATCATTTTAACATGAGTAACACAAATTTTAGGAAGTTATTAAAAGTATAATCATTGTTCATAATTTCTTGTATACACTTTCTTGGAAGGTACAGTTATGATAACAATTAAAACAAAAATTTAATTAATTTTTTTTATACGTCCATGCAAAGATTAGACGCAATATTTATTTTTATTTTTATTTTATTTTTATTTTTAATGATATAATTTTTTTTTTCATTCCCTTGTAGATGCATGTGAAAAATTTCAGTGTTACGTTTCTGTAATTTCAGTGTTACAACGGAGGTAAATGAAAGGATGATGGCAAAAACGCTGTGATAAATAATAAATTAATTTCTTTTCCAAAACTACAAACTATGGAACATAATAATTTTTTGTTGATTTGTACTTGTTGTTAAAGCTAATCGTTACTTAAAATAGATTTCTTATAAAATTCAACTTCAATGCAAAATTTTAATCGATTTTTTAAAATTAAAATTAAATTAAAAAAAGGATTCTTTAGCAATCCGAGTGAATTAAATTTAGATGGAGGAATATAAATGAGTATTCTTTAGGTTTGTTTAAATATCATAATATTCGAAATTGTTTGTCCCCAAGTTAAAAAAAAAAAAAAGAATAGTAAAACTTAACAACGTATATGTTTCCAAAAACCATATTTTGGTAATATTTACACATCAAGAGCAATGTAATATACTTATTATCATACATTACACATTTCCGGAAACTGTGGGCAAACTTTATAACATCCATTCACTTTGTTGTGTTCATAATAACATACTAGATTATTGTAAATAATATATATTTACAACACAGGGGTATACAGCTAATAAATAAACAAGTCCTTCCGGCTTATTCGGAAGGGTAGGTAGATTTCCTTTTCCTTATCAAGTAGCCGTCATTTTGTTTCAAAATGGCGGCTGCAAATTATTAATGGACTTAGGAGGAATATTGATGTAGGCTATCAACATATGGAGTTTTAAGCAAATTGGTTCATAAATACATTTTTATGTGAATTTAAAATTTTCAAGTGGCCGGCGCTTGGAAACAAGATGGTGGGCCAAGTTGACAAATATTTCAAATGCATTTGTGAGATAAGTCTACTGTACAAATATAGTTGGAATTAATTCAGAATCTCAAAAAACATCGTGTTGAAAAACTGAGTGGCTGCCACTTGGACCAAAATGGCAGAGAAATTTGCTCAGTGAACTAATTAATCTAAAATATTATAGCAAATCAATATATATATATATTTTGTAGAAATTCTTTCAAAGAGGCTTAGTAAGTTAATAAAATGTTAATTTTCTGCATTCCTAGTTTGTTTTCGCATTAAAATAGCTTAATTTTCCCTTAAAAACGCATTAAAAAGCTCCAATAAAGCAGGTAATGGATTTGGCAACTTTTCCCACTTGGTGATTTTTTTGGCGAGAAAATCCTTAGTATCGATATACCAAAGATGGACGCTGTAACGTGATTAGTTCACCAGTTACGTGAAATTTCTAGATTTTTCTTGTTTCGATAAAGGGGTATAAAAAGTGGCCGAACGCACCAAGTCAGTCAGTCGCAGTTGAGTTTCGCCTAACGCTTGCATTGTTATTGAAGAAGTTCTGAGCCTCTTTGAAAGAGCCTTGCTTTATGTTCATGCTTTCATACAGTTTGCACTGTGAATTTGTTGTTGACAGCTAATATTTAAGCTGTGGTGAAACTGAAGTTGATACCTGGTTTATAGACCTGTAGTCTTCTGGAATTTTCTGTAAATAAACTACTGAACTTTTAGAAATTTCGCCTTTCATGTTAAGACGTTATGTTGAGCTATTCTAAAAGTTTTAAATTGTCTAGCTATTCGAGAAGTTAATTAAATAAATTTTCTGTTAAATCATATAAATGCTTCAGGGCTATTTTGTCAAGGCTGTTTTGTCAGGGCTATTTTGTCGGGGCTGTTTTGTCGGGGCTGTTTTGTCTAGGGCTATTTTGTCCTGGGGCTATTTTGTCGGAGCTAATTTGTCTGGGGCTGTTTTGTCGGGGCTATTTTGTCCTGCGGCTGTTTTGTCGGGGCCGTTTTGTTGAGGCTATTTTGTCGGGGCTGTTTTGTTGTCAAGGCTCTTTTGTCGGGGCTCTTTTGTGTTGGGCTATTTTGGCGGGGTACCGCGAAATAAGTACAGTGCGAAGCAAAAGTTTAGACAATGAAGAAATTCATGCAGATTTCGAAAAATATTTAATCAAATTTTCTAACATAGCTTGAATGTAATGTGCTGTGTATATAAACAATATTTATAACAATGAAAAGTAATATTGTACATATTGCAAGTAATTATATGGTAACAAAAATATAATACTGTCTCAAAAGTTTAGACAAAAATGAAATGAAATCTAAATGAAATTTTTAAAATCTAATTGTGCATCCGTGCTTCTGTATTACTTCATAAATACGAGATTCCATCAAAGAAACTAAATTTTGCATAGTTTGGGGACCGATGTCGTACTATGCATCCACAATAGATGTCTTGAGTTCCTGTACAGAAAAATATTGTCTACCATTGCTATAAACTTTGCGAGACATGATGTCCCAAAGATTTTCTGTAGGGTTAAGATCTGTGTTACATGCTGGCCAGTCGAGAACTCTTATATTATGAGAATTAAACCAAAATTTTGTATTGTTTGCAGTGTGAATCGAAACACTCGTGGAAATTGCCACTGAGGGACACCTAGAAGCTCATTAAATGGCATTAAGTTCTTTTCTAATGTCTTTGTATAATGCTGTGATATTTGACGACAACTGGTAAAGGTCAGAGATACTGGTCCATTATAGCAAATGGCTGCCCAAATCATCACCAAGCCCCCTCCTTATCTCTGCGACTGAAAAAACCTAGAGGTTCCTTCCGCAATCATGCCAATACGATAATCAGACATCTGGACGATCCAGATTCTACTTTTTTCATCGCTAAATATGACTGATTGCCATTTCTGTCCATATGACACATGCTTTCGAGCCCACAACATTCTTTGTAACTTATGATGTGGCTTCAGAACTAGTTTCTTTTACATTTTGCTATAAACTGTTGTTTCTTTTTCCACAATTCGTATACGAATCGTATCCTTTGATACAGAGAATCCCGATGACCTTTGAACTCCATGTACACTCATTTGTTGGGTACTCGCTAGTTTTTGTATCAGGCGATCCTCTTGTATATTACTTACACGTGGCCTCCCAGACCTATATTCTGCTTTATATTCACAACCACGCTTTAAAACTCGATGAATACATATCTTCGATCTATTAATAACGGCCAAAATTTCTGAAACGCGCTTCCCTTCAGCATTTAACTGCCAAATCATTGAAACCTCATTCCCTTAAATTTTTTTTAGCTCGCGGCATGTCGACAACGAACCGTTATCGTTTGCAGAACTTAAGTACTCAAAATATGTGGCATCATCGATTTTAAATTTGTATATGCCAGCAAATATTCACAGAAACTCATAATCGTGTATAAACTTTTGCGACAAGCAAATTTTTAATTTTATCAAAAAAATTAAAATTATAGCAAATCAAACGACTGGCTTTTGATTATAGTATTTTAAAACATATTTTAAATATACATGCAGGTTTTTGTAATTCTGACGTTATAATTCTAAATTTTAAAGATGAATAACGTCATTGTCTAAACTTTTGCGTCGTAATGTATGTAGATTTTTCTGCAATTTAAACAAAAACCAACGTTCGTCATTCCGATTAAAAAAAAAAAAAAAAAAAAAAAAAAAAAAAAAAATGTGTTTTACGATATTTTGGAGCTCAGAATTCTTGAAGCTTTTATTTTTTAATAAACTATTTAAATTATTTTCTGAATGTTGTACAACAGTTTTATTAATATTTGATGTGAATATTAATATCTAACATTGAGTATGTTAAAAAGTGAAAACTTCTGGAAGATATTTGTATTACGTATATTTGTCTGTTTAATATGTATATATATGTATATATGTATAACTTTTAGCATATCAATAAATTAGAGAATATCTTATCATTTTTTTTCAGGTTAATTTTTATCTTTATGATTACTTTATCACTTATTTGTAACTCTGAATGCATATGACGTACATATTTAGGCTTTTTTTTTTTATGAAATGCAATCGGTATAACATACTTGGAAACGATTTGTTGTAATAAAGTAGCCTATCTTTTTACCCAAGAAGAGAAAATTCTGTACAGATTTAAAAAATATATACATAGTTTTATTACTGTTTAAAGGTTATTTTTATTCCCTTTTTCTGACACGTTAAGGGAAAGTCTAACCATAAGTAATTACTTTCCCGTAATAATTATATAAGTTTTATATTAAAACATGTGAAAAAATTATTCAAGAATGAGATTTGATGACTGTTTTACTAATTTAGTACCAAGTACTGAATGTCAAGTAGAGTTTGAAATATGTTAAAATACTGGAGGAAAATGCATAAAGAAAGATAACAATGTTGTTGAATGCACATGCACTGAGTCCAACAGATTAATACCAAATGAAGGATGTATAAGTATATTTTGTATCTTCTCTAATTTAAATATAAAATTTGTTATTGCGATTAAAATATTATAAATCTGTTCACGCTTAAGTATCTTTGCAGTACAAAATATAGATTAAATATTTCGGCAAATTTTCTTAGGATTTATAGTAAATATGTAGTGCAAAGTTGTGTCAAACGATTTAGGATCCATAATTTTCATTTGCTGTATCAATTACAAATACGTAAATCTCTCTAAATAACAATAATAATGCTAATAATAATAAAAAGAATAAACTATATTTTTTACACTTAAAAAGAAAACAAACAATATATACAGGGGAAATCCGTGTAATATGGACCCCCTAAGCAAGAATGCTATGAAACCTTTGGACCGCCCCTGCCTGCCTGGGCACTGCCAAGCTTAACGGGTTGAATGCTGTCCGCCGGAGCGAAAAATCGCCAGATCACTGCATGATAGCTGTCTACAACCAGATAGTTGTCTAGTCGCAACATAGAATGAGCTGTGTCCTATGGTTCGTTCAGTCTTCGATCTTCAACCAGGGGAGACTGCAAGGCTCCTTCTCCATCAGGCAACAAAGTGACATCTATGCACAGCTCAGGAAAGGCAGGGTTGCTACTTCTGCTTCTTGGACACATATGCTCGAATGGCACACCACACCTCCAGATTGCACAAGGCGGAGCGCACAGACACGCTCCTGGATGAGTAAAATTATGAATAAGTGCACGACTAGCTTTGGAGCCAAAAACGAGGGAAAAACAAGGAATTTTTTATTTTGGACAGGGGGGGGGAAACGCAGGGGGAGCCGTAATAGATAGTTGTGCATTGGGAGTTAAACCGAAATGGGAGGCCTTTTGAGGGGGGAGGGGGGCTAAACACCGAAAATGCTGAACAAATCAATGAGCTAAATGAAAAAAAGAAAAAAAAAATTAAAAGAATTTGAATTCTTGCCCCTGGTGGGTAGGAAGAAATTTTTTTGTAGTGCATAATGGTTAATTTTTGAAGTGGCTGGGCCTAAATATGAAAAAAAAATATGCACTGGTTGGCCTAAAGGGAGATAAAGGAGGGACCAACACAATTTTGATCCACCACGGGGGAATGGTGTCCCGCGTTGGTAGCCCGATGACAGCTTAACGACCCCGTATAGCACTTAACGGTGCAGCACATTTTAACGAGGACCAGACACCACCACACCCTCGAAGAGAAGAAGAAAATAAATAAAAAAAAAGAGTAATTTTAATCTAAGCAATTATGTGGCTAACCCAATGGACCTATATGAGGGTACGCTTGAAGTTACGAGTAACACAGGATGTCATATTAGTTAGATGAGGAACTGGGCGGTCGGTTAATTGGGGTACTTGATGGTAGGCTATTTAGATATGATTCTGAGTGGAGAACTAATGCAACGACATATGGCAGGGGAGAAAGAAAAGAAAGAATGCTCATAAAACTAAAATTATTAAAATAAAAAGATTCAATTTGTTGGCTGCTCATTACAAATGTATAGTTGCATGGTTCAAGTTTAGTAAAGTACTCTGGGAAGTATTAATAATTGCAGGAAATAATTATTTTATTTACGAGTCGGTGGTCCATATTACACATACATTCGTGTAATATGGACCAAATGGTCTATAGTGGTCCTTATCTAAGCAATCCTCCCCGAACAGTTGACACACTTGCAATTGTGGAAAGAACTGTCCAGCATGTTCCCTCATTCACTTGTCCATCTATTGGGAATAGTAAAAATGGACGAAAATAATAATAATAATTAATGGATGAAAAAAAAGGGACGTCTAAAGGTTATATTCAATGGGTAGTATGCGAAGGAAGTGATAGCTTGATTATCCCAGTTTCTCTGACCTATTCTATAGCCTGAAGATTTTGAGTGTGCGACATATGTACGCCGAACATTAACAAAACCTTTCTGTTTTTATCGTGAACCACTGGCCCATATTACACAACAGAGCATGGTTCATATTACACTCATAAACAGAGCAACGTTGTTTTCAATAACACATCGCTATGCAAATTGTCACCCTTGAAACATATGTCGAGATTGTTCAGAAAATAAGTACATTTACTACTTATAACGCGAAAAGTATATTACAATTATCTAACAGTAGAAAAAAAGAAACTTTCATTTTAACATAATTCTTACATCAATGATAATATAAACTGAAAACTCAATTTCATAATCGTCCAAATACAGGTACGCATGTACAAATCACTTCTTGCTTTGTATAACAATAATATTCGCTAAAAGCAATGATATGGTTTCATCATCTAGTGTGGAGCATATAAATTTTCTCATGGTCCGTATTACACGGTCGTCCATATTACACGGTTCTCTCCTATATATATATAAATTGAAAAAATTAATACCGTTATAAAATTTTGAAACTAATAAATACATAATACCAACACACATATAAAAGTGCTTGTAATTTAATTTAAATGTTAGCACATACATTTATGATTTATTTATTACAAGTACTTATTAATGGATTGTTCCATTTTAAATTAACTACACTAAAATGAACATTTAGGACCATAAGACTAACAAGTAGTGATATTTATGCAAAATTTATGGAAGTTATCATACGTATACCAATAAGTTTATAAATAGTATGAATAAATGATAACTGGAAAAAAGAACTAAATTAAAAATGATGAAAAAAGGATATTTGGAAATGATAATTGGATTAAGAAATGCTCAAAAATCTAAGTATTCGTCTTCAGGTAACATGTACTTCAACGAGCAGGGAAATAGCAAGATTTCGGAAAATTGAATAGCTAATTGAAGCCAAAAGTACAGTCCATGTAATCTTGCGACAAAACCAAATTTAAAGAGGAATTAAATAAATTATTAACATAAACCTGCAATGAATTTTTAGGTTATGTAAAGTATAATAACTGTTCATAATTTCTTGTGAACACATTTTTTGAAGGTACAAGTATAAAAATAATAATTGAAACTAAAATTTAATTAAAATTTTGTTATTCGTTCACACAAAAACTAGACGTAATACATTTTTTTTTTTTTTTTTTTTGTAAGAAATGGTAAGACTTTTTATCCTAAAGCATTCTAAAAAATATTTATGAATAACGAAAGTAAAATTCTAGTTTTTTAAAGGAATAATATTTATGGATATTATATTTTTTCTATAGTTGGTGAAGAGAAATGTAATGAAGAAAAACCAAAATGCAAAGATACGGGAGGGAATTGTATACAAAATGATGAAACAATAGATTGTTCGTGTCCGTCTGAAACTTCATATGTTGCAAATGTTGGATGTGTGGGTAAGAACATTTTAATGGAAATGCACATTTCTCCCCTTTTAAGTATAATTAGAAAATAATATTAAGGTTTAACTTTATTTAATTACTAACTATAGAAAATAATTATATTACTTTTTTTTTTTTTTTTTTTTTTTTTTTTTTGTAGTTATTTTCTGTTAAAGGTCTATATAGATTCAACTTTTTAGTAACAAAAAAAAAAAAAAAAAAATCGTATCGTTTTTATTCATTGTGAGAGATTGGCTGTGTTATTAATTATGTATTACATATTGAATGAAAACTGTTATGCTTTTCCAACAATAGAATCATTTATAAACAAAATCGTTTGAAGAATCTTCAGGTTTGAAAAATTTTATGGATAATTCAAATAATATGTAACATTCCTTCTGTTCTGAAACATAAACTTTACATTCCTATTTTTTTTTAAGAATTCAGTTCGTAAAGAAAATCAAATACGTGAATAAATTTTGAAAATGGAAGAAAACGTTGAAATAGATTGGGCAGATTTTTTGAGTTTTAATCTTTCATTTTATAAGAACGGAAAATTAATATTAATATTTTTATTAGAGATATTTATCAAAGCACACGCGACTTAAATTACATATTTTTGTGACTAAGTTCATATACTGTGCTTAAAGGAAAATTTATTTTGAGATCTCATGTGTTAAAATAAATTCAATAAGAAGAGTATATTTTATAAATATCAATGCACTTAAACATTGCTCTTGGATATTTTTTTTTTATAATTTCTTAATAGAAAATTTATTTTCTAATTCATGTATATATATTTTTAAATATCTATCATTAAATGTCGATACTCCAAAGGATCTGAAGATAAAAACAATTAATATCCCAATTTCGTAAACGTCAAATTAAAATTTTTAATTTAGAAATTGTAAGATTTTTCATCCTAAACCATTCTAAAAAATATTTATGAATAATGAAAATGAAATTCTAGTTTTTTAAAGGAATAATATTTATGAATATCATTTTTGTTTTCTATAGTTGGTAAAGACAAATGTAATGAAGAAATACCTAAATGCAAGGATACGGGAGGAAATTGTATAAAAAATGATGAAACAATAGATTGTTCGTGTCCGTCTGAAACTTCATTTGTTGCTAATGTTGGATGTCTGGGTAAGACCATTTACTATTTATAGAAAATAATTATATTACAATTGGGTTTTATGGTAGTTATTTTTTTTGTTAAATGTCTGTATAGTCCCTCCTTTTAAATAAAAATAAGAAGCAAGTTGATTTCATTCATTGTAAATGATTGTATGTGTTATTAATTATGTATTATATAATGAATAAAAACTATGATGCCTTTCCAACAATAGAGTCATCTATCCACAAAATAGTTTGAAGAATCTTCATGTTTGGCATATTTTATGGATAATTCAAATATTATGAAACATTCCTTTCGTTCTGAAATATAAATTTTACATTCCTATTTTTTTAAGAATTCAGTTCATAAAGAAAATTAAATGCGTGAATAAATTTTGAAAAAGGAAGAAACAGTCCAAGTAGATTGGGTAAATTTTTTGAGTTTTTAATCTTTCATTTTTAAGAACGGAAACTTAATATTAAAATTTATATAAGAGATATTTATCAAATCACACGCGACTTAAATTAAAAATTTTTGTGACTAAGTTCATATGTTGTGCTTAAAGCAAAATTTATTTTTAGATTTCATTTGTTAAAATAAATTCAATAAGAAGTGTATATATTATAAATATTATTGCACTTAAATATTTGCCTTGGATAATTTTTTTATAATTTTTTAATAGAAAAATTATTGTCTACTTCTTCTATATAAATTTTTAAATATCTATAATTTCATGTCAATACTCCAAAGTATCTGAAGTTAAAAACAATTAATATCCCAAATTTTTGCAAGTATAAATAACTTTTTAATTTAGAAATTGTAAGATTTTTTATCCAAAAGCATTCTAAAAAATATTTATGAATAATATAAGTAAAAATCTAGTTTATTAAAGGAATAATATTTACGGATATTATTATTATTTTTTTTTTTAGTTGGTAAAGACAAATGTAATGAAGAAAAACCAAAATGCAAAGATACGGGAGGCAATTGTATAAAAAATGATGAAACAATAGATTGTTCATGTCCGTCTGAAACTTCATATGTTGCAAATGTTGGATGTGTGGGTAAGAACACATTTCTGCCATTTTAATTATAATTAGAAAATTATATTAAAGTTGAATTTTATTTAATTACTATTTATAGAAAATAATTATATTACATTTTTATTTTTTATTTATTTATTTATTTTTTTTTTTTTGCAGTAATTTTCTGTTAAAAGTTTGTATAGTTTCTCCATTTTAGTAAAAAAAAAAAAAAAAAAAAAAAAAAAAAAAAAAAATTATTCATTGTGAAAGATTGGCTTTTTTATTAATTAAGTATTACGCATTGAATAAAAACTATTATGCCTTTACAACAATAGAAACATCTATTAACATAATCGTTTGAAGAATCTTCATATTTGACAAATATTACGAAACATTCCTTTCCTTCTGAAATACAAAATTTTACATTCTTACATTTTTAAGAGTGCAGTTCATAAAGAAAATCAAATACGTGAATTAATTTTGAAAAAGGAATAAAAAGTTCAAATAGATTAAGATATTTTTTTTTTTTTTTGGAGTTTTTAATCTTTTATTTTTTAAGAACGGAAATTTAGTATTAAAATTTATGTAAGAGGTATTTATCAAAGCACACGCTACTTAAATATTTTTGTGACTAAGTTCATATGTTGCCTTAAAGCAAAATTTGTTTTTAGATCTCATGTGTTACAAAAAAATTCAATAAGATGTGTATATTTTATAAATATCAAACCACTTAAATATTTGTCTTGGATAATTTTTTATAATTTCTTAATCGAAAATTTTTTGTCTACTTTTTATATATATAATATACGTATATATTTATATATATACGTATATTTATATATATACGTATATATTTATATATATATTATATATATAAGTAGTATATGTGTGATGAACTATCGGACAGTTTTCGCTGGCTGGAAGTATCGGACAGTCTTCGCTGGCTGGAGTGTTTCCAGTGGCTGGAGTGGCTGGCAAGTTTCCAGAAACAGAGGAGGAAGTGAAACGCGTCTTTGTTTATGTTTTTTATGCGCGTGTGTGTGTGTGTGTTGAAATATTTTTTTATTTTGAGAATCTAATGAAACCTTGCGATGAATACACACACGCACAGACACACAATAGGTGTCGCTTTCTAATTTGAATTTAGTTTTGAATGAATAAATAGAAAGATGACAAGGAATTTTTTTCTTTTACGTTTTTATTTTATATCGATATTGTACGAAATATAGTTAAATAAGTCTAGAGATTTTTTTTTTTTGTTGTTGTTGTTGTTGACTTTTGCGATGTTTTTTGAATTAAAACATCCTTCTACCTGTCTAATTGTAGGACCGACTCAAGTTGGTAAATCATTTCTTGTTCGTCAAATGATTCGACAGAATATTTATGGTTCTAAAATTAAACGAGTAAAATGGTGCTATTTATATCCACCTAAATGGATGCATGAGGAACCTGATATAGACTTTGTATGTGGTTTACCTAAGACATTTGAAACTGATGATCTCATAATATTAGATGATCATATGCATCGATTAAATGAAAAAATCGCAGAGATTTTTACAGTTGTTTCTCATCAGTGTAACATCAGTGTCATTTTATTATTGCAAAATTTGTTTCCGCGAGTTTCAGTAATGCGAGATATTAGTTTAAATTCTCATTATATTATTTTATTTAAAAATTCTAGAGATGTGGCTCAGTTTCATTATTTTGGACGTCAGTTATGTCCGGAAAATACCAAATATTTTCTCGATGCTTATATAAAAGCAACAAAAAACCAATTTTCATATTTAGTTGTGGACTTGCATCCTCAGACAAAAGAAGAATACCGTTTACGCGGAAACCTTTTTCCTACAGACAAAGGGATTTACTGGTTATATTTACCAAAATGAAAAATTTAAAAAAAAATTATTACTTTCTACATATGTTGGCGAGAGCTCCGCCACTACAAAAACGAGCTCTTTTGCGGACAGCCAGTAATTCTCAAGTATCTGCATTGTGTGAAATTTGTTTGAACATTTTGGCGGGACATCTCCCGGTAAATATAAAAAGGCTGAAAAAATATAAGGATACTATAAGAAAACTTTCCAAACGATCGATAAGTGTTCGTAAGAAAAATTCTCTTTTAGTGAATCAGTCTGGTGGATTCTTACCTGTTCTCGCTCCTGCAATACTATCAGCTTTAGCAGGTTTAGTTGGTAGAGTAATTGGTGATAAAATTATAAAAAAATAGAACTATTATTTTTATTTCCCCCCCCCCATATTGAATTATGGCAAGAAGAGTGGCACTCATCCCAGAAGAATTGATTTCTTCACACCAGTATCAAAATCCCGAATTAAGGCTGGAAGATGAAATTATTGCGTTATTAGATCGTAAAAAAATTCCTGATGATATGAAAGCAAAGCTTTTAGGACAACTAATCATGCGATATCAAAAAACTGTTCACGCCCCTCCAGAACCAATACCTGTGACTGATCAAAATAATCAAATTTCTGAAAATGATAAACGGGAGCAAACTGTTAAAAATTCTGATGAAATTTTTGAAAGTTCGGACAAATATGATAACATAATGAAGGACATAATGATATCAACTCCCACCAGATTAAAAAAATTTGTACCGATGATTGTCGAAAAATTTAAAACGAGAAATTATTTTTGGAATTCTGAAGGAGAAATGACACTAGGAAATAAATCTGTAAAAGGTTCAAGCGTGATTGATTTTTTTACTTATTTGTTTCGAAATAGTAAATCTCTAGTAGAACCAAACCATTTTGATTTGTTTTTAAAAGCAATGTCGGAAATAAATATACCGAGAACATGGATTGCTAATAAGTCTGCTTTATCCAAATTACAAGGGAAAATCCCTTATATAAAGTCCGACGAGGATGATTTTCTCTCGGAAAGTATTTCAAGTCCATATAACAAAGACGAAGTTTTTTCGAGTGTTAAACGTGATTCAAAACTCAGGAAAAGCAGAAGTCATTCTTTGTTTCCAACAAAATCAACTGATTTAAAGGAATGGAGGCGATCGAGAAGCCATTCTCCGATGAAGAAGTGGCTAGAGTATTAGAAAAATACTATTATGACATAAAAAATCCAGCCTCCTTTGGCGGCATCTTAAAACTGTCAAAAGCGACTGGTTTACCAGCAGAAAAAATTAAAGGATGGTTAATGACTCAAGATACTTATACTTTACATAAACCAACGAGGTATAAGTATAAACGTCGAAAAGTTTTGTCGTATGGTATAGGGGAACTCATAGAATGTGATTTAGCGGATATGTCAAAATTGTCGAGATATAACAAAGGAATGAAGTATTTGCTGACTGCGATAGATGTTTTTTCTAAATATGCATACGCAATTCCGATTAAAAATAAAACTTCTGATGCTGTTGTCAAAGCCTTAAAAAAACTCTTATTTCAATTAAAACAACCGCCGCATCTAATTCATTCAGATCGAGGAAAAGAGTTCTATAACAGTAAGGTACAAGCATTATTTAAAAAATACAAAATAAGACATTATTCTTCTCAAAGTGAACACAAAGCTTCAGTCGTTGAACGTTTTAATCGAACTTTAAAATCAAAATTATATCGTATTTTTACCTACAGAAATTCATATAAATACATCGATACTTTAGATTCTGTTTTAAAAAGCTATAATTCCACGAAACACAGCAGTACAGGACTGGCTCCCGCTGAGGTCACACCGGAATTGGAACCTTTTGTTTTTCAAAAGTTATATGGTTATAAGAAAGAAAAAGACTTTAAATTTAACATCAACGATCAAGTTAGAATATCGAAGGCGAAAAAAATATTCCAAAAAGGTTATTTACCAAACTGGACCGAAGAAATTTTTATCATTCACGAGCGGTATCCTACAAACCCTCCTACATATGTGTTAAGAGACCTAAAGGAGGAAATTTTAAAAGGTAGATTTTATGAGGAAGAAATTCAGAAAGTGATAAAAGATTCAAATGACTATTGGAGAATAGAAAAAATTTTAAAAACGAGAGGAAAGGGAAAAAATAAAGAGTATTTTGTTAAATGGTCTGGGCATGACAATCGTTTTAATTCGTGGGTAAAATCATCATGGATCAAATCCTAGACGAATTTTATGTAACTCTTCCGAGCAACTCTAGCATGGATTATTTTCCAGAGAATAAACCGTCTTCCTATCGCACAAAGTTATTTTCTCCGATTGCGTTATCTGGTGAATGGGAAGTAGCACTCACAGAGGTATTTATGCCTAGAAGTTGGTTCAATGTGGGACATCAGAATAATAGTTATTCGGTTACATTAGTAAAGGAGGAAATGTTGCCTACTGATGTGATGAAATATACCATAGAATTACCCGATAAAGTGGGAGAAAATATAGAAGAATTTTGGACAATCATTAATAAAGAAATTGAGAAAAAAATAAACACCGAATCATCATCTGTAAA
Organism: Salticus scenicus; assembly: GCA_963930645.1. Classification (NCBI taxonomy): domain Eukaryota; kingdom Metazoa; phylum Arthropoda; class Arachnida; order Araneae; family Salticidae; genus Salticus; species Salticus scenicus. The sequence continues at coordinate 124,490,270 of OZ005660.1, read as the reverse complement.
GTTTATAGTACAGGATAATGGTTCCGTATTACGCATTGAAATAAATAACGGATATGAATTAAGGATTGAAAAAGATTCCGGCTCAAAACTATTATACATGTTACATTTACCGATTGAGAATACTGTTATTAACACTTCGAACGTTTATAAATTTAGACCATCTCAACAAAGTTTAACTTCGCATGGTTTTACTATAATGAATAAAAATCCCCAGAGTATAACTAAACACATGTTAACATTTAACCGCTTAAAACCGAGAAAATTCAAGGATGAAAATGAAGATGTTTTCAAAATTTTAAATGCTAATATTGAACTTTTTGGATTGCAAGATTACTTAATTTTCGATTATCGACCCACTAAAAATGAAGTGGAAATCAAAATATCGGAAAATGCTGCACTACATTTTTCAAGAGGAAAATCCGATTCTTTAATGCAAAAGTTATACATGAAGGAAAATTGTTCATTAACTGGTTCACATAAATACAAAGTGAATCCTTTACTTCCAATAATACCTGGAGAAAACATTATATTAGAAATTAAAGAGTATTACACGATAAAAAAGCTTGTGAGTTATACAGAAAATTTGACAATTAATGTGGGAATGTATAAAACAGCAAAAAGATTATTTGAAGAATTTAAATATGTAAAATTGGAACAGCAACCCGATTTAAAAGTTCGGTTGGAGGTGCCAAAAAACCATGAAATTTCTTTTAGTAAAGGATTAGCAGACATGTTAGGTTTTATCAGTACTGGAACATTTAAAACTGGAAGTTACACGAGTAATTATGCGCTGGAGATTGACGGTGGTATTACGGAAATATTTTTATATACAGATATCATTGTTTCTCATTATGTAGGAGACACTGTTGCACCACTTTTACGTGCAATACCTACTGTCAATGAGAAACAAGATCAAATTGTGAATCATTATGACGCTCCTTTATATTTTCCACTTCGTAAAAATTTCATTGAAACAATAGAAATCGAACTTAAATCTAGTTCTGGAGACAACATAACTTTTACAGGAGGAAAGACACTAGCAGTGTTATCTTTCCGTCGGAAAAAACTATAAAAAGCATTGAAATCCAGTTTAAATCTTTATTCTTGCAAATATGCATCTCAACGTAAAAGACTGCGAGGCCTACTACTGTTCCCAGGTGGGAGGAGGAAATGGTCCTTATTTTCACGGTGTTTTACACCAAAGAGGATATGGTTTCTTTGGAGATTTGCGCAGATACCTCCAACCGATTGCAATAAAAGCAACAACTTATTTAGGAAAGCATTTGTTGAATACTGGTAAAAATGTAATTAGTGATGTTGCTTCCGGAGTGTCTTTTAGAGATTCTACCCGTAACAGATTGCGTGAAACATCCTCTAAAGTTAAAAAAGACTTGATTGATAAATTACACCAACATGGTAGTGGTAAAAAAAGTATAAAAAGAAAGCGCAAAAGGCAAGTCAATCATTCACAAAGCAAACGCTGCAAGTTGGCGCGGCGTGATATTTTTTCATAATGGGTGATAACAAATGCATGGCATTTCTTAAAAGTGAATTAGATTTATTTAATAACGCTGCTATTCAGTTGGCGATTGATTCATCTACATTTTTGGAGGTGCATCCAGTAGCTTCGCTTTCAGAAAAAACACCTATAGAATTTTACATTAGTGGAAACGGCGAACACTATTTAGATTTGTCACACACAATTTTGCAGCTTCAAGTAAAAATTTAAAAAAAAAATGGTGCTGATTTGGATGACGCAGACCATGTTGCACCGATTAATTATTTTTTAAACACGTTATTTTCAGAATGTGCTGTATTTTTGAATGATAAGCAAATAGCTTCACAAGCAAACTATGCATATCGAGCATTTATCGAAAGTTTGCTCTTTTCGTCAAAGAGCTCGCAGGAAACAATGTATGGAGCTTCATTATTTTTTAAAGACACGGCTGGATATCATGATAATTTAACTTCATCTGTGGGTGCGGGTGCACAAGCCCAAGTTACACTTTCAAAGAACATCGGATATAAATCTAGATATGATGCTTGTAAAACCAGCAAATTGATGGATCTTATTGGTCCTTTACATTTTGATCTGGCGACCCAACCAAAACTTTTAATTAATGGCGTAAATATTCGCATAAAATTAGAGAGAAATAAAGATATATTTTCTCTCATGTCCAATGATGATAATTACAAAATTATTATACAAACAGCAAACCTCTATGTTAGGAAAGTGTCTGTAGCACCATCTATTATGATTGCTCACGAAAAAGCACTGGAAAAAGGTGTTATTAAAATGCCTATACGAAGAATCGAGGTCAAATCTTTTTCATTATCTTCAGGATTATAATCGATAACAATAGCAAATGCTTTTATTGGACAATTACCGACACGAATAATACTGGGATTCGTATCGAACCAAGCATACAATGGAAATTCAAAGAAAAACCCGTTTAATTTTTCTCATTATAATTTAAATTATTTGACTATTTTAAATGATGGAGTGATGATACCTTCAAAACCATTTCAACCTAATTTCGAAAATGATCTATATGCGAGATATTATTTAAGTCTTTTTACGGATTTGAATAGGTATCATAATTATCAAAATGTGAATATTAATTATGATGAATATAAACAGGGTTACACCTTATATGCTATTGACCTCACGCCAGATCTTGCAGTTAATGAAAGCCATATTAGCATCACCAAAACTGGAAATATCGCATTAGATATTAAGTTTGCATCGGCTCTAGCCGAAACTGTTACACTTGTTGCTTATACAGAGTACCGAAATACGATCGAAATAGATAAATCGCGAACTGTTTTAACTGATTATTAACTATTAAAGATTAAAAAAAGTATATGGATACCATAAGCCTTTGTCGCTTAGCTTGTAGCGATCGACATTTAAAAAAAGAATTCTGTGGAGTGTTTTCTTCTGATACTCTGCCGAAGAGAAAGGGACGTTTCAACGCATTTATTGTGAATTTAGATTCAAAGTTTTTGCCTGGGAGTCATTGGATTTCTATATATTTTTCTGAAAACACCGCTCACTATTTTGACAGTTATGGTTTACCCCCAAGAAACAGACATATGATACGTTTCATGAAAAAAAACAGCAGTGCAATTAGATACAATAATTGCTGTTTCCAAGACGATCTATCCACCACCTGTGGGTTTTTCTGTCTTTATTTTCTCTATCAAAGTGTGAGAAAAAAAGATTTAAAAAATTTACATCCTCGAAACAGGAAGTACAATGAACTTTTTATTAAAAATTTCGTCAAAACAAAATTTTATTTGTCGCCGTGTTGTCACGTGTTTCATTTAAAGAAGCAGACCTGCCTTGCTTTAATTAATATGAAATCCAGTTGAGTAATTCAATAGATGAATCACATCGGCTTAATATGGAACGTTATGGATTTTTCCTGTCTGATTCTGAGCACGAAAACGGACCTTTTACCTATCTTCACGGTATGCTTTTTGAACAAGTACACCAGTGTCTCCGAAAAGCTAGAGATTTGAAAACTTCTGATGAAAAAAAAGTTTATTTTAAGATATTGAACAATTCAGAAATTATAAAATATATTCATATGAAGAAAACAAACAAGAAGTTTGGTTATTTATTTCTATTGTCTAATACTTTAGGCGATATGTTATTTACACATTCATTCTCACCCAAACTTTATGACGATATTTTAGATTGTGTGCTGGACGGAAAATCTTACCACGAGCAAACTGATGAAATTAATGACGAACAGTTAAAAAACATCAAAATTGGATACTTTATTGTTTTAGCGGACGACGAAATTGTATATGAGCTGCATACATTTTCTTGAAAATGGATTTGTTTGTTTCTTTAGTGGAATGTTGTACTTTTATTTTAATGAAATAATTGTTATTTATAAAAATATTTTTTATGTGTAAGAGTAAAACATAAAAATAAATAAATGTATTTTTTACTCACTTTTTTCCTGTATTTCTTCTTCTGCTTCTTTTGTTTATTTTCTATACTTCACAGTAGGAACTGAGTTGTAGATCTATGTTTTTCCCTGTCTATCTCTATCCAACAGTTAACTTCTGAGACAGGAAAATGATATAATTTTTACATTTCTCCTAATCTCAGAAAAACTATTGGCCTGTTCGGCCCTTCTTTATTTTACATACAAAGAAAAAAAAGGTTACAATATATATGAAACATACAAAAGGAGATATAAAATGACATTTTGCATATATAAAAAATCATAAAAATTCACAAAAGTTCATGATTGCTACATTAATAATATCAAAAATATATTTATACAAAAAGCACACGAACACGTTAATCGACTTTTTTTTTATAAACATTATATCAAAAGTCATTCATATGATTAAAACATTATGAATAATAATAATAATAATAATAATAATAATAATAATAATAATTTGCACAAAAGCAGTATAACGGAATTAGATATTTATACTCAATATACATTATAGATAAAGAAATTAAAAAAAAAAAACTTTTTTTACAATAAATTGGAAACATCGATAATTTCGCTCATCATGAATTTGCTCATAAATCCTGATCCAAAACAACGCATACACCATATAAATTCATCATCATCATCATCTACTGGATAGTGGTATGGACAATTATGAGCCGATGTACCTAACATATCTTCACACACATCACAATCGGCTATTTGGAAAAGTGGTACTTGTTTACAATATTGACACCACATAGATAAAATATTTTCTCTTATCTTTGACATATCAAAGATGTATTGATGATGATATTCTCTAAAAATTCTACATTGATCTGGGTTATAATAATGGGGGAAAACAAGTATGTGCAATTTAAAACCTTTAGTACACAAATGTATAGGACGTCTCACACTGCCATCATCAACTATAAAATTGATTTTAATGAAATGTGTTATAAAATATGTATAGTTCTTCAAACGTTCTTCACTCAGTGATTTTACCCAAACAACAAATTGTTTTGAATAAGTTTTGTCATATTTTAGATGTTCATGCAATCGTTCATCGTTCTCTTGGAGAAAGTCATCCTCATAATGCCAAGAAGGCATTTTGACAAAAGTTGATCCTAGTCTTACTAATTCATTGAATAAAGCTTTTGGTAAACACAATTTTGTGTTATCTATTTGATTCAAACAAAAATGATTTGACACAATCGATCGCATTGCAATGTATTTGAGTTTTTGAGGAAAAAACCCCATTTGCAAACAATTACTCATTTTAAACAATGTTTATGAATAACTATAAAAAGAAAGGCTTTGTTAAAAAAATAAATAAATAAAAGTCAGGGGAAAAAACTTGATCCTTTTTTTTTTTTTACTTTTTTTTTTTTTTTTTCGCTGTTCCTCGTTTTTCCTCTTCGCAGGTGTTCAACAAATGTCCATAGGATCTAGAATCAATTGAATTATTTAATAAAAAACTTTTTAAAAGAAAGAAAGTTTTAAATTAAGAAACTTTTTTTTAAATTTAAACCGAATAAAATTTATATTTTAATCCAATAAAATTCTATTCTTTACTTTTCATTGTTCCTCATTTTCCTCTGCATAGGTGTTCAAAAAATGACCATAAGATCTTGAATCAATTGAATTATTTAATAAGAATTTTTTGTCATAAAATGAGGACAAACTAATTTTATTTTGAGCAATTGTAAAAATTGTGTGATTCTTAGAAATGATTGAACATTGCTTATGACGAGTAAAAGTGTCATTTTTTAGAACATTTTTATATGCATCAAGGGTTAAATTTCTTAAAGAACTTTTTTTTATGCCTTTAGCTTTCATTTTTACACTATCCCCATAAGCCACTGAATAAAGTTTACATTTTAACCCAACAAATTCTTTTATAGGTAAACAATATTCATTTTTTAATTTACCAAGTTTTCCTTTATTTTTTGAATCAAACATATGATGATTTTCGTCGTAATTACTTAAATCTAAAATTTCATGAAAATACATTTTAAGATCATTGTATACATTTTCACATTTAACATTTAAAAAAAACTATCTGTATCCATATAACATAATGTACAATTTTCATTATAAAATTTCTTAAAATAATCATAATACAAAGAATACATTTTAAGTTTTGAAAGTTCTAAAACAGTAAAACCCACGTAGATGGGTTTATCTACAACCAAATTCGTTTTTTCTACATTTAAACAAAGTTAGAAAATCATTGACAATTTCAAAATATTCCAAACTTGGGCTTGCCAAATATTTTTTACACTGCTCTACATTAAAAGCTGCACGCAAGTTTATTCTCTTCCTGATATTCATACACGTTTTACCGTAAAAGCTGTTGTTCATTTTCTTAAAAAAAATTTTTTCGAATTAGTTTGTTGCCTCTTTCCTTTTTTCATTATTGAAAGTTATATACTGCCTAAGCCAAGGTTTCTGTGAAAAAGCTAAAATTTTATGGATTTTTGTTATTTTCAAACCGTGTTCTACATAAAACTTTAGATTTAAATAGTGGCAAATATAGTTTTTTTTCGAAAAAAATTTGGTGTCAACTTCTTACAAGGAAGGACACGTTTCAAATTTAGCGAATCGCACAATTTTTTAGCATGCGGAGACAACATGTCATATGTGATATTCAAGTGTTCAGGAGCCATTGGTAAGTCGTCGTGAATATTATGCAATTCTCTTGGATAATCCAAATCAACTTCCAGGAAATATCCCACCGGTGAATTAGGTGTTGTTTCCAAAATATTAAAACTTTCAATTTCTGATATCGTGAGCCATCTAAAGTGACCGTAGGGCAAATTTTGAACCATGCAAAACCGTAAAGATTATTTGCGTCAAGCGCTATAATATAACTATTTTCCATGTGAGGATTATAAGTTTCAGGAATGTATGGATCGTTGGCGATTGCATGCCTTTTCCCCAGAAAACAAATACCGCCTCTCATTTGACTTTCAATCCATATGTAATCATTCACGTCTTTAAATAACTGAAGTTCTATTTTAGTTAATTTTAAACTTGCATTCCATGTTAAATCTACACTAGTGACAAAATGTACCGGATCAAGTTTATAATAATTCATGGCGGTACGTCGAAAGGAAGTAAACACTTCAGCTAACAAAACAACGTCACAATTTTGGTAAATTTCTAAATAATCAGAAAATTTTTTGCATCCAAAAGTTTTATATACAGCACAAGCATGCTCATACTCTTGATCGGATATATCACTCTCAGTAAGGCGATTGTAAAACGCACTTTTTGGTGGTAACCCTACTTCATCTAAAATACGAAGTGAATCAAAATAGGAATATGGGAATATCCCTTTCCCCAATAACATTTTTCTATTTTTTTTTTTCATTTTGAAAAAACTGATTAAAAATTTTAAAATCATGATTTGATTTTATTAAATTTTCAACAAGCGATTCTAGGGAGGCGTCTAAAAACTGGAAGGAATCTAAAAACTTTATAGAATCTAACGTGAACATCGTGAACTTTTCTACATTGACAGGAATTATATAAACATTCCGAGCATAATTTTCAGGAATATGCTTTAAAATTAAATGATTGTCATAATTCTTACTATTATGAATTATGACAGGAAGAAAATAAGTCGCGCGCATGTTAAGATTGCAAGATTGGTGAGCTAAACCGCGAATATGACCATCCGACCAGTGGCAGTGATCTCTGGTTTTAATATCCCACACATCAAATTCTTTTCGACAAATATGGCAAATATTTTCGTTATAATCCTCCCTTAAATTTGTATTCATAGGTATGATTTTTTTCTTTTTTTCTATTACTTTGATGTATACACTCTTTAACGTATTTAAAAATTTTGTTACAGCATTAACTCCGCAGAAAAATTCATGAAAAACAATTTTATCATTTATATCCAAAACAATAAGAGTATAACTACACGCGATGTGTTTTTCAAATGGACAAGTAAAACTTTTGTCGGCGTTTGGTAAAACGGTCGATATTTTAGAAGTAACACACTCGAAGTCGGCATAGGCCACACACGGATGATAAAGCATTTTGGATATCGCATTAAATTTGAGAAAAAAGTTAGATGGAAGACTCAACTTTTGTGGTTTTTGCTTTTCACATAACTGAGTGTGAGAGATTAATGTAGATTTCCTCTGGAATCCGTTAAGACAGTTGTGACAAAAATAATAAATACCTTTTTTAAAATTTAAAAATTTGTTAAAATGAGTAATTAAGAAGTAATGTTTTTCGTAATACAACAAATCAATAACAGGGTATTTAGATTTTAAAGTTTTACTTATGTATAAAGGGTAGACGTCATTTTCTTCGAATCCAAATATATTTATAGTTAAATTATTATTTTTTTTCAAATTTATAGACATCGGAGAGTTTAACGGGGAAAGTTATATCTTTCGTGTTCAGATATTTGATATGTTTTTTATATTTGTTTGCTCTTTCTTTGTGAAATTTCGCGGGAAAAAGTTTAGCAACCACACAATAAAGAAAGCATTTGTTGTCATGACATCGAATATTTAACAACGATTTTTTGTGTTTTAATCTATTAGGGAGATTTATTGCATGACTGCATCCTCCTCTAAATTCCCTATAATTTCCCAAATGAATGTCGATATATTCTATATTTTTTATAACCCACCCACTCCCATTACGTACAAAAGAATCAATTGATTCAAAGATTTTTCTACACGCGTTATCTATTTTAGAATAGATAGTAAGAGGGGATAAAATTCTTTCTGCTTTAGAGCAGAAATAAAACTGTTTTTCTTCTAAGATATCACCATGTATAATTTTTTGGAAAGTAATGCAAATACATATTAAAAGCCGCAATCTTAACAAATTAGCCCTGTTAATTTCATTGAAAATTATGTCCCTCGAATCATTGAACAACCTTTCTGGGTCAGTGTAATTTGTCGCAACTGCACGCAAAGTGCGTACAAAACCATGATAATCTTGTGCTCTTTCTTGAAATTGCAGCATAATTTCTTTTTAATTATATAAAAACCGAAGACATTTAGTATGTATAGTCAAAAATATTTTACACAAAACCCCCTTTTACATGAATCTGCAGTATAATTTCTTTTTTAATTATGTAAGCAACATAAAATGTTATTAAAAAACTTTATTTTTAATTAAAAATTAAAATAAAAAAATACATATAAACTATTTTCCGTTTTTATCATTATATATTATAAGAGAGGTGACAGAAAAACCATTAAGTTATAAAACCTCAATTATAAAAAATATATGTATTAATAATAATAATAATAATAATAATCTTTCTCAAAATTATTGAAAATTGTAGAACGCATCATAACTATTGAAAATTTTTTTTTTGCACTAAAAAAATAGACATAATTTCTTTAAAAAAATATCAATACATATAAAAGTTAAAATATGAAAGTTTTTTATGTCATTTAATTTTAGAGAAAAAAGTCTTTTTTTTAAATTTCTCACTCTATAAGCTTTACAATAAGCAATTAATATGTATAATAGCATGTTTTATTTATTTTTTGGCAATATGCTTACTAAGTGCACCGCATGCAATTTTTAAATTATTTAATAAATTTAGCGGCATGATAAACCGGTTCTTGGGTTCCTTGGTGTCCGGGTTGATTCTGGAGAATCCAATATAATATGAGTTGTGAAACTCTTTAAGTTCCACAATTGTGTTTTTTCCCAGATTTACAGAAAACTGGTTGTATTTAACTTTTTCAACATCCTCAGATAAATCCAGGTGAAATTTTTTGGATCGTTGATCTTGAGTAGCAATATATTTAGAAAATTTATTTTTTAAAAATTAAATCAAATTCTTGTTTTTAAAAAAATTATAAACTAATAAAAACATAACTCACCTGATTTTTTTTCATGGGCATCATCATCATCATCATCATCATCATCATCAATGGTATCTCGAATACATAGTTTGCGTTTCTTGATAGGAGTAGATTCCTCATCTATATATAATTCTTCAAAGTACCGCTTGGATGTAGATGGTCCAGCGTGTCCAGAGTCTGAAAATTGGGAAAAGAAACTTTTATTTTCGGTTAAAAATATACTTATAAATTTTCAATTACATTTCAAATAATAATTTTATAATAATAATAATAATAATAATAATAATAGTAAAAGTATAACTTTAGTATTAAAAGTTTAAAGAAATATGATTACTAATGAAACTTACCAGAGTTATTCATATCTGTATTTCTGAGATCCATTTTATCGTTTCACTTCAAAACATCGAAAAGGAAAAATGCGCTCTCGAGATCTTGACATTAACTTTTATACAACTATAAACAAGAGAAAGATTCTTTTGAAATGGCGTGGGTTGAGAAGGTCATTCCTCCATAATGAACGTCATCTAATTCGAGTGATGTTTTTTTTAACGACTTCCAACTGTATACTCATTTCAACATATGGTTTTCTTCCTTCTAACACAACAGCGCGATTGTATTAAATTTTTCCTTCTCACAATTAAATGTCGTGTAACTGATACATACAGTTTCAGTTTTCCTTGAGAATTGCTTCATTCATTCCCACGCCCATACATTACACCCACACATCATTTAAAGCAATCTGAACTCCAGTTCGTTGACATGATATACTTTATTTAAGAGAATATTGTATTAATATATATATATATTTTTATTTGATAGGAAAAAATAATAATAAGTTCGAAAATATATAAATAATCAATTTTTTTTTTTCGTTATTAATATACCATATTATTATTATTATTATTATCTTAAACAAATGGCAAAACATTCTAGAATTGAATTCCGAAATTTTTTATTTTATTTTATTTTTTTATTATTATTTTTTAAAGCGACACCTATTTTTCTCTCAAATTCTATAAATAAGGAAGCATCTGACCTCTCAAAATTATATTTGCAATAGTGTTTCACACATTTTGCATGTTTCTTCTAGACTAATAATTAAAAATATATATATAAACATGGTAGAAACAAACGAGAAAGTAAATGTGGTCAATTGGACCGCGCTCGCGAGAGACACTGAACTTTCAGAGGAAACTATAAGAGCTTTACAAAATGCTTTAGACTGGTCCGCTGTGTCAAAATTTCAAAAATTAAGCGAACCATTTATGTTAGAATTTAAACATAAAATTGATTGGATGATGATTTGTGAGTATCAAACTCTTTCTGAGGCTTTTATGAGAGCTAACGCTGACAAAATCGTGTGGGAAAAAATATCTCAATATCAACAACTCAAAGAACCATTCATATTAGAATTTCAGGATCGAATAAACTGGGATAAAATTTCTCAATTTCAAAAATTATCCGCACGATTCATACACGAATATCATTATCTTTTGAATATGAAACTCGTGAGTAGATACCAACAATTGGATATGGGTGCTATAGTAGAACTGAAAGATAAATTAGACATGTCTTCGATATTTCGATATCAAGAACTCAGTGAAAGTTTTGTATTAGAACACATAAAAGATATTGAAGGAGAAGATATTTGTGACGCATTGGTATTGAATAACAACAAATCTACAACGGTTATAAATACAGTCTACAAACGTTGGGTGTTGCATTATTTAAGAGAAATTTGTCAGAAAGTGTCACGCATCTGAAGAATGCCGACTGATAATTTAAAAAATATTTTTAATAGCAAAAACTTCATTTGCATTATTTTGACATCAATAATATTATTGACTGTTGTAATGGAACTTTTCGTCATAAGTGATAAAATCGATCGACATGTACTTGAGGTGAATATCACAAACTCATCATGTACAAAATCTGTGCACATAGGACGAAAACTTTTCTTTCACGAGTGTCTAAAAAATAATGAAACAATCTATGATTTACGATACTTTTGGTCAAATAAAGACAAAACACTGCATGCAAGTATTATTGGTGTGCAAATGCCTTCCATAGAATATGAAAAACTCTGTCGAATTTGTACTAATGAAGCAATGTAATATCTTATAACAACTCTTTTTTTAAATATTATATTATATCTTTATTTTTTTTTTCGTTGTAATACATATGTAATATTAAACATAATTTTATAAAAATTTATATAAAAAATAAAAATTGATTGTATCTATGAAAAGTGTTTCTTTGTTTTAATTCATGTGTTGATTAAGAAATTTTAATTTTTTTATCTTTTCTCTTGTACTATTTTATTTTAAATATTTCCCATCAAAACAAATTTCATTCAAATTAATAGAAAAAAAAAAAAAAAAGGTATAACATAACATTATATTCCGTTTAAATCATTAGCGAATCACTCCATACTTTCCCATAAACCTTGAATTACATTTATCTAATCTACTTATGCTCTATTTCAACACACACACATACACACGTGCATAAAAAACATAAACAAAGACGCGTTTCACTTCCTCCTCTGTTTCTGGAAACTTGCCAGACACTCCAGCCACTGGAAACACTCCAGCCAGCGAAGACTGTCCGATACTTCCAGCCAGCGAAAACTGTCCGATAGTTCATCACACATATACTACTTATATACGTATCTGAAGTTAAAAACAATTAATATCCCAATTTTTTGAAACTCTAAATAACATTTTTAATTTAGAAATTGTAACATTTTTTATTCAAAAGCATTCTAAAAATTACAGGGTGGTCAGAAAAACATGATAGAGAGTAAACGATCGTTGTGGAAAAAAAACAACATGTAAGAACATGAAACATATTTTATTGAATAAAGATATGAATGACATTTAATATGCAAGATGCTTAAAATGTCTACCGTCCCCGACTATAGTGTTATAAAACCGGTTCCGAAACTCTGTCATAATGCGCTGGAGTGTGTCGTAATCAAATGCATCAAACTCACTTCTGATAGCCAATTTTAGGTCCTCCAGTTAATCAGGGCTATTCCTATAGATTCTAACCTTGATGTAACCCCATAAGAATAAGTCGCTCGGATTTTGGTCCGGACTGTATAGGGTCAACTCTATCCCGTGCCCCGTGAATTTCTATGCATCCAATGCAATCAAACTCTCACCAAACGTCGTTTCAAGCCACGTGAAGACGTCAGAAGTTTTTTGGGGACGAGTCCCATCTGGCTTGAACCAGTACCGGCGTATCCTGTTGAGATGGCCCACATCAGGGCCAAAGTGACGCTCTAGCAACTCTCAATGCTTCACTCCATTCACGAAACCATTCAACTGAAAATGGGTCTCATCACTGAACCAGATCTTGTATTCACTGATGGAACCATTTTTAAGTTCCTGGATTATGTGGTTTGCGAAATCTCTCCGCTGCACAGTATCCCCCCCTCCCTTTAGCGGCTGTCACATTTGGATTTTCACAATCCTACTGCTTTCATTAGCCTTTGTAATGATGTTTTGGATATGCTTAATTGTTGGGCCGCCTGTCGAGTGGAAGTGGTTGGCTGATCCTCAAAGTACGCGCGCGCAGGCTCCCTGATGTCGTCAGTAACAACTGCTGATTTTCGTCCCGACGTCTTTCTTTTTGCATCCTAAACGCTGCCTGTAGATTCATATCTGTCCATCAACCTGTAAACAATGAAAATCAGTGGGAGATTAGGCCATCAGTCATCTGATGGCTTAAAAATCACTGCGACTTTAGAGTGCTATAACTTACTGCGTGATTATCTCTTCACTAAGCGTCCTTTTTTTTTTTTTTTTTTTTTTTTTTGAACTCTGAACGAATGCCCGTCGAACGGGGACATTAGTATCGGTTATTCTCATAAAATTTTCTTACGATATATAATCGATCTTAAAAGGTTTGTGATTCAATATTGCTTATTCTTTATTTCCGGTAATTAAGCATTCTACACAATTGTCACTATATGTGCTATTATAATATGGAAGAATTATATTTGCATCAATACATTTGAAATCAGAAACTTAAAATACTTTCTATCATGTTTTTCGGGCCATCCTGTATTTATGAATAAAGAAATTAAAATTCTAGTTTTTTAGATGAATAATATTTATGGATATATTTTCTTTCTATAGTTGGTAAAGACAAATGTAATGCAGAAAAACCAAGATGCAAAGATACGGGAGGAAATTGTATAAAAAATGATGAAACAATACATTGTTCGTGTCTGTCTGAAACTTCATATGTTGCAAATGTTGGATGTGTGGGTAAGAACATTTTAATGGAAATGCACATTTCTACGCTTTTAATTATAATAAGAAAATTATATTATGGTTTAATTTTATTTAATTACTATTTATAGAAAATAATTATATTAGGTTGAGTCAAAAGTTTTGTCCGTTTTTTATTTGCGTATCAATAAATATGTTACATTAAAGTTGTAATGTGAATGTCATATATATTTTGAAAGCTCATTTTCTGCTGATCGAAATGATGTATTTAATTGTTATGTTATTTTAATTTCCACAGACTTATTACTCTTTAAAAAAGATCAAGTATGTCAAAAAATCGTGAACAAATCCGCAGCCTAATTTTCCGCGAGTTCAAACAAGGCCACAATGCAACTGAAGCAAGTCGTAACATATGTGCAACATTTGTTATGAAGTCTGTAAACGAAAGAACATGCATACGTTGATATGCAAAATTCTGTTCCAGAGATATCCACCGTGGCGATAAGAAACACTCTGGGCAACCATCGACAACCGATGAAAGAACTTTACTTTGTGCGATTGAAGCCGATCCTACTCAAACCACCAGAAAATTAGAGCAAGGTTTTGGCACTTCTCAGTCAACTGTCAATCGACACCTTCACAAAATTGGCATGAAGATTAGGCGTCGTGAAATGGTACTGCATGAGGTCAACAAAATGCAAAAGAATCGTTGAAAATCAGTCTGTCAATTGCTGCTGCGAGAGTTTAGCCGAGATGGATGGTGTGGAATTCTTACCTGTAAAGAGAAGTGGGTACTATACGACAACAAAAAAACCGGATGTCAATGGCTAAACCCACATCAGCTTGGAGTTAAGACGGCTACACCTGGGATGCATTCAAAAAACGCACTTTTGTGCGTTTTTTGGATGTTGACAGGAGTTGTGATTGGGATCTTCTTCCTCAAGGACAAACAATGAACTCAGATGTCTATTGCACTCAAGAGAGCCACGTTCAACAGAAACTCGTGAAAAAAGGCTTCAATCCAGCTAGAGTTTTCTTCCAACATGACAACGCAAGACCACACGTTTCAAACCAGACGCGTGAGAAGCTGAATGAGTTGGACTGGGAACTTCTAGCTCACCCGCCATATAACCCTGACATTGGCCCTACACATTACCATTTGTTCAAGTCGCTAGGACACTTTATGCGTGGACAGCTCTTCAGCAACGAATACGATCTCCGACAAGGCATTGTCGACTTCTTCGCTCAAAAACCAGCGGCTTTTTACAACCATGGAATTTTAATGTTGCATCCACGTTGGAAAATGGTTGTTGAAAGTAATGGTGAATATGTTAATTAAAATATGTTATAATTGTTATAATTTTTTAACTTTTGATAAATGATTAGAAATCGGACAAAACTTTTGACTCAACCTAATATTATTATATTACAATTGGATTTTTTTGGTAGTTATTTTCTGTAAAATGTCTGTACAGTTTCTCCTTTTTTGGAAAAAAAAATCATTTTTATTCATTGGGAAAGATAGGCTGTGTTTTTAATTACGTATTACATATTGAATAAAACCTATTATTCCTTTCCAAACATAGAATCATCTGTTAACAAAATCGTTTGAAGAATCTTCAGGTTTGACAAATTTTATGGATAATTCAAATATTATGAAACATTCCTTTCGTTCTGAAATATAAATTATACATCCTATTTTTTTTTAAATTCTGTTCATAAAGAAAATCAAACACGTGAATAAATTTTGAAAAAGGAAGAAAAAGTTCCAGTAGATTCGGTAAATTTTTTGAATTTTTAATCCTTCATTTTTAAGAACGGAAAATCAATATTAAAATTTATATAAGAGATATTTATCAAATCACACGCGACTTAAATTAAATATTTTTGTGACTAAGTTCATATGTTGTGCTTAAAGCAAAATTTATTTTTAGATCTCATTTGTTAAAATAAATTCAATAAGAAGTGTATATATTATAAGTATTATTGCACTTAAATATTTGCCTTGGATAATTTTTTATAATTTTTTAATAGAAAAATTATTGTCTACTTCTTCTATATAAATTTTTAAATATCTATAATTTCATGTCAATACTCCAAAGTATCTGAAGTTAAAAACAATTAATATCCCAATTTTTTGCAAGTCTAAATAACTTTTTTAATTTAGAAATTGTAAGATTTTTTATCCAAAAGCATTCTAAAAAATATTTATGAATAATATAAGTAAAATTCTAGTTTATTAAAGGAATAATATTTACGGATATTATTATTTTTTTTTTTCTATAGTTGGTAAAGACAAATGTAATGAAGAAAAACCAAAATGCAAAGATACGGGAGGCAATTGTGTAAAAAATGATGAAACAATAGATTGTTCATGTCCGTCTGAAACTTCATATGTTGCAAATGTTGGATGTGTGGGTAAGAACACATTTCTGCCATTTTAATTCTAATTAGAAAATTATAGTAAAGTTGAATTTTATTTAATTACTATTTATAGAAAATAATTATATTACAATTTTTTTTTTTTTCAGTAATTTTCTGTTAAATGTTTGTATAGTTTCTCCTTTTTAGTAAAAAAAAAAAAAAAAAAAAAAAAGTTTTTATTCACTGTGAAAGATTGGCTTTGTTATTAATTATGTATTACGTATTGAATAAAAACTATTATGCCTTTACAACAATAGAAACATCTATTAACATAATCGTTTGAAGAATCTTCATATTTGACAAATATTACGAAACATTCCTTTCCTTCTGAAATACAAAATTTTACATTCTTACATTTTTAAGAGTGCATAAAGAAAATCAAATACGTGAATTAATTTTGAAAAAGGAATAAAAAGTTCAAATACATTAAGCTATTTTTTTTTTTTTTTTTTTTTTTTTTTTCAGTTTTTAAACTTTCATTTTTTAAGAACGGAAATTTAGTATTAAAATTTATGTAAGAGGTATTTATCAAAGCACACGCTACTTAAATATTTTTGTGACTAAGTTCATATGTTGCCTTAAAGCGAAATTTGTTTCTAGATCTCTTGTGTTACAAAAAAATTCAATAAGATGTGTATATTTTATAAATATCAAACCACTTAAATATTTGTCTTGGATATTTTTTTATAATTTCTTAATCGAAAATTTTTTGTCTACTTTTTATATATATAATTTAAATATCTATCATTTAATGCCAATATTCCTACGTATCTGAAGTTAAAAACAATTAATATCCCAATTTTTTGAAACTCTAAATAACATTTTTAATTTAGAAATTGTAACAGTTTTTATTCAAAAGCATTCTAAAAATTACAGGGTGGTCAGAAAAACATGATAGAAAGTAAACAATCGCTGTGGAAAAAAAACAACATGCAAGAACATGAAACATATTTTATTGAATAAAGATATGAATGACATTTAATATGCAAGATGCTTAAAATGTTTACCGTCCCCGACTATAGTGTTATAAAACCGGTTCCGAAACTCTGTCACAATGCGCTGGAGTGTGTCGTAATCAAGTGCATCAAACTCACTTCTGATAGCCAATTTTAGGTCCTCCAGTTAATCAGGGCTATTCCTATAGATTCTAACCTTAATGTAACCCCATAAGAATAAGTCGCTCGGATTTGGGTCCGGACTGTATAGGGTCAACTCTATCCCGTGCCCCGTGAATTTCTCTGCATCCAATGCAATCAAAGTCTCACCAAACGTCGTTTCAAGCCACGTGAAGACGTCAGAAGTTTTTTGGGGACGAGTCCCATCTGCCTTAAACCAGTACCGGCGTATCCTGTTGAGATGGCCTGCATCAGGGCCAAAGTGACGCTCTAGCAACTCTCGATACTTCACTCCTGTGACCACACCATCAGTAAATATCGGACCAATTATCTGCTTCGACGATATGGCACACCACACAATGACCCTTTGTGGATGCAGTGAAGAGCGCTGAGATGAGGATTTTCCGTTCCTCAGTGGTGCCAGTTTTGTTTCTTCACGAAACCATTCAACTGAAAATGGGTCTCATCACTGAACCAGATCTTGTATTCACTGATGGAACCATTTTTAAGTTCCTGGATTATGTGGTTTGCGAAATCTCTCCGCTGCACAGTATCTCCCCCCCCCCCTTTAGCGGCTGTTACATTTGGATCTTCACAATCCTGCTGCTTTCATTAGCCTTTGTAATGATGTTTTGGATATGCTTAATTGTTGGTCCGCCTGTCGAGTGGAAGTGGTTGGCTGATCCTCAAAGTACGCGCGCGCAGGCTCCCTGATGTCGTCAGTAACAACTGCTGATTTTCGTCCCGACGTCTTTCTTTTTGCATCCTAAACGCTGCCTGTAGATTCATATCTGTCCATCAACCTGTAAACAATGAAAATCAGTGGGAGATTAGGCCATCAGTCATCTGATGGCTTAAAAATCACTGCGACTTTAGAGTGCTATAACTTACTGCGTGATTATCTCTTCACTAAGCGTCCTTTTTTTTTTTTTTTTTTTTTTTTTTTTTTTTTTGAACTCTGAACGAATGCCCGTCGAACGGGGACATTAGTATCGGTTATTCTCATAAAATTTTCTTACGATATATAATCGATCTTAAAAGGTTTGTGATTCTATATTGCTTATTCTTTATTTCCGGTAATTAAGCATTCTACACAATTGTCACTATATGTGCTATTATAATATGGAAGAATTATATTTGCATCAATACATTTGAAATCAGAAACTTAAAATACTTTCTATCATGTTTTTCGGGCCATCCTGTATTTATGAAGAAAGAAATTAAAATTCTAGTTTTTTAGATGAATAATATTTATGGATATATTTTCTTTCTATAGTTGGTAAAGACAAATGTAATGCAGAAAAACCAAGATGCAAAGATACGGGAGGCAATTGTATAAAAAATGATGAAACAATACATTGTTCGTGTCTGTCTGAAACTTCATATGTTGCAAATGTTGGATGTGTGGGTAAGAACATTTTAATGGAAATGCACATTTCTACGCTTTTAATTATAATAAGAAAATTATATTATGGTTTAATTTTATTTAATTACTATTTATAGAAAATAATTATATTAGGTTGAGTCAAAAGTTTTGTCCGTTTTTTATTTGCGTATCAATAAATATGTTACATTAAAGTTGTAATGTGAATGTCATATATATTTTGAAAGCTCATTTTCTGCTGATCGAAATGATGTATTTAATTGTTATGTTATTTTAATTTCCACAGACTTATTACTCTTTAAAAAAGATCAAGTATGTCAAAAAATCGTGAACAAATCCGCAGCCTAATTTTCCGCGAGTTCAAACAAGGCCACAATGCAACTGAAGCAAGTCGTAACATATGTGCAACATTTGTTATGAAGTCTGTAAACGAAAGAACATGCATACGTTGATATGCAAAATTCTGTTCCAGAGATATCCACCGTGGCGATAAGAAACACTCTGGGCAACCATCGACAACCGATGAAAGAACTTTACTTTGTGCGATTGAAGCCGATCCTACTCAAACCACCAGAAAATTAGAGCAAGGTTTTGGCACTTCTCAGTCAACTGTCAATCGACACCTTCACAAAATTGGCATGAAGATTAGTCGTCGTGAAATGGTACTGCATGAGGTCAACAAAATGCAAAAGAATCGTTGAAAATCAGTCTGTCAATTGCTGCTGCGAGAGTTTAGCCGAGATGGATGGTGTGGAATTCTTACCTGTAAAGAGAAGTGGGTACTATACGACAACAAAAAAACCGGATGTCAATGGCTAAACCCACATCAGCTTGGAGTTAAGACGGCTACACCTGGGATGCATTCAAAAAACGCACTTTTGTGCGTTTTTTGGATGTTGACAGGAGTTGTGATTGGGATCTTCTTCCTCAAGGACAAACAATGAACTCAGATGACTATTGCACTCAAGAGAGCCACGTTCAACAGAAACTCGTGAAAAAAGGCTTCAATCCAGCTAGAGTTTTCTTCCAACATGACAACGCAAGACCACACGTTTCAAACCAGACGCGTGAGAAGCTGAATGAGTTGGACTGGGAACTTCTCGCTCACCCGCCATATAACCCTGACATTGGCCCTACACATTACCATTTGTTCAAGTCGCTAGGACACTTTATGCGTGGACAGCTCTTCAGCAACGAATACGATCTCCGACAAGGCATTGTCGACTTCTTCGCTCAAAAACCAGCGGCTTTTTACAACCATGGAATTTTAATGTTGCATCCACGTTGGAAAATGGTTGTTGAAAGTAATGGTGAATATGTTAATTAAAATATGTTATAATTGTTATAATTTTTTAACTTTTGATAAATGATTAGAAATCGGACAAAACTTTTGACTCAACCTAATATTATTATATTACAATTGGATTTTTTTGGTAGTTATTTTCTGTAAAATGTCTGTACAGTTTCTCCTTTTTTGGAAAAAAAAATCGTTTTTATTCATTGGGAAAGATAGGCTGTGTTTTTAATTACGTATTACATATTGAATAAAACCTATTATTCCTTTCCAAACATAGAATCATCTGTTAACAAAATCGTTTGAAGAATCTTCAGGTTTGACAAATTTTATGGATAATTCAAATATTATGAAACATTCCTTTCGTTCTGAAAAATAAATTATACATCCTATTTTTTTTAAATTCTGTTCATAAAGAAAATCAAACACGTGAATAAATTTTGAAAAAGGAAGAAAAAGTTCCAGTAGATTCGGTAAATTTTTTGAATTTTTAATCCTTCATTTTTAAGAACGGAAAATCAATATTAAAATTTATATAAGAGATATTTATCAAATCACACGCGACTTAAATTAAATATTTTTGTGACTAAGTTCATATGTTGTGCTTAAAGCAAAATTTATTTTTAGATCTCATTTGTTAAAATAAATTCAATAAGAAGTGTATATATTATAAATATTATTGCACTTAAATATTTGCCTTGGATAATTTTTTATAATTTTTTAACAGAAAAATTATTGTCTACTTCTTCTATATAAATTTTTAAATATCTATAATTTCATGTCAATACTCCAAAGTATCTGAAGTTAAAAACAATTAATATCCCAATTTTTTGCAAGTCTAAATAACTTTTTTAATTTAGAAATTGTAAGATTTTTTATCCAAAAGCATTCTAAAAAATATTTATGAATAATATAAGTAAAATTCTAGTTTATTAAAGGAATAATATTTACGGATATTATTATTTTTTTTTTTCTATAGTTGGTAAAGACAAATGTAATGAAGAAAAACCAAAATGCAAAGATACGGGAGGCAATTGTGTAAAAAATGATGAAACAATAGATTGTTCATGTCCGTCTGAAACTTCATATGTTGCAAATGTTGGATGTGTGGGTAAGAACACATTTCTGCCATTTTAATTCTAATTAGAAAATTATAGTAAAGTTGAATTTTATTTAATTACTATTTATAGAAAATAATTATATTACAATTTTTTTTTTCAGTAATTTTCTGTTAAATGTTTGTATAGTTTCTCCTTTTTAGTAAAAAAAAAAAAAAAAAAAAAGTTTTTATTCACTGTGAAAGATTGGCTTTGTTATTAATTAAGTATTACGTATTGAATAAAAACTATTATGCCTTTACAACAATAGAAACATCTATTAACATAATCGTTTGAAGAATCTTCATATTTGACAAATATTACGAAACATTCCTTTCCTTCTGAAATACAAAATTTTACATTCTTACATTTTTAAGAGTGCAGTTCATAAAGAAAATCAAATACGTGAATTAATTTTGAAAAAGGAATAAAAAGTTCAAATAGATTAAGCATTTTTTTTGTTTTTGAGTTTTTTATCGTTCATTTTTTAAGAACGGAAATTTAGTATTAAAATTTATGTAAGAGGTATTTATCAAAGCACACGCTACTTAAATATTTTTGTGACTAAGTTCATATGTTGCCTTAAAGCGAAATTTGTTTCTAGATCTCTTGTGTTACAAAAAAATTCAATAAGATGTGTATATTTTATAAATATCAAACCACTTAAATATTTGTCTTGGATAATTTTTTATAATTTCTTAATCGAAAATTTTTTGTCTACTTTTTATATATATAATTTAAATATCTATCATTTAATGCCAATATTCCTACGTATCTGAAGTTAAAAACAATTAATATCCCAATTTTTTGAAACTCTAAATAACATTTTTAATTTAGAAATTGAAACATTTTTTATTCAAAAGCATTCTAAAAATTACAGGGTGGTCAGAAAAACATGATAGAAAGTAAACGATCGTTGTGGAAAAAAAACAACATGCAAGAACATGAAACATATTTTATTGAATAAAGATATGAATGACATTTAATATGCAAGATGATTAAAATGTCTACCGTCCCCGACTATAGTGTTATAGAACCGGCTCCGAAACTCTGTCATAATGCGCTGGAGTGTGTCGTAATCAAGTGCATCAAACTCACTTCTGATAGCCAATTTTAGGTCCTCCAGTTAATCAGGGCTATTCCTATAGATTCTAACCTTGATGTAACCCCATAAGAATAAGTCGCTCGGATTTGGGTCCGGACTGTATAGGGTCAACTCTATCCCGTGCCCCGTGAATTTCTCTGCAACCAATGCAATCAAACTCTCACCAAACGTCGTTTCAAGCCACGTGAAGACGTCAGAAGTTTTTTGGGGACGAGTCCCATCTGCCTTGAACCAGTACCGGCGTATCCTGTTGAGATGGCCCACATCAGGGCCAAAGTGACGCTCTAGCAACTCTCGATACTTCACTCCTGTGACCACACCATCAATAAATATCGGACCAATTATCTGCTTCGACGATATGGCACACCACACAATGACCCTTTGTGGATGCAGTGAAGAGCGCTGAGATGAGGATTTTCCGTTCCTCAGTGGTGAAAGTTTTGTTTGTTCACGAAACCATTCAACTGAAAATGGGTCTCATCACTGAACCAGATCTTGTATTCACTGATGGAACCATTTTTAAGTTCCTGGATTATGTGGTATGCGAAATCTCTCCGCCGCACAGTATCCCCCACCCCCCATTTAGCGGCTGTCACATTTGGATCTTCACAATCCTACTGCTTTCATTAGCCTTTGTAATGATGTTTTGGATATGCTTAATTGTTGGTCCGCCTGTCGAGTGGAAGTGGTTGGCTGATCCTCAAAGTACGCGCGCGCAGGCTCCCTGATGTCGTCAGTAACAACTGCTGATTTTCGTCCCGACGTCTTTCTTTTTGCATCCTAAACGCTCCCTGTAGATTCATATCTGTCCATCAACCTGTAAACAATGAAAATCACTGAGAGATTAAGACCATTACATCAGTCATCTGATAGCTTAAAAATCACTGCGACTTTAGAGTGCCATAACTTACTGCGCGATTATCTCTTCACTAAGCGTCCTTTTTTTTTTTTTTTTTTTTTTTTTTGAACTCTGAACGAATGACCGTCGAACGGGGACATTAGTATCGGTTATTCTCATAAAATTTTCTTACGATATATAATCGATCTTAAAAGGTTTGTGATTCTATATTGCTTATTCTTTATTTCCGGTAATTAAGCTTTCAACACAAATGTCACTATATGTGCTATTATAATATGGAAGAATTATATTTGCATCAATACATTTGAAATCAGAAACTTAAAATACTTTCTATCATGTTTTTCGGGCCATCCCGTATTTATGAATAAAGAAATTAAAATTCTAGATTTTAGATGAGTAATATTTATGGATATTTTTAATTTCTATAGTTGGTAAAGACAAATGTAATGCAGAAAAACCAAGATGCAAAGATACGGGAGGCAATTGTATAAAAAATGATGAAACAATACATTGTTCGTGTCTGTCTGAAACTTCATATGTTGCAAATGTTGGATGTGTGGGTAAGAACATTTTAATGGAAATGCACATTTCTACGCTTTTAATTATAATTAGAAAATTATATTAAGGTTTAATTTTATTTAATTACTATTTATAGAAAATAATTATATTATTATATTACAATTGGATTTTTTTGGTAGTTATTTTCTGTAAAATGTCTGTACAGTGTCTCCTTTTTTGGAAGAAAAAAATCGTTTTTATTCATTGGGAAAGATAGGCTGTGTTTTTAATTACGTATTGCATATTGAATAAAACCTATTATTCCTTTATAAAAATAGAATCATCTGTTAACAAAATCGTTTGAAGAATCTTCAGGTTTGACGAATTTTATGGATAATTCAAATATTATGAAACATTCCTTTCGTTCTGAAATATAAATTATACATCCTATTTTTTTTTTTTAAATTCAGTTTATAAAGAAAATCAAACACGTGAATAAATTTTGAAAAAGGAAGAAAAAGTTCCAGTATATTAGGTAAATTTTTTGAATTTTTAATCCTTCATTTTTAAGAACGGAAAATCAATATTAAAATTTATTTAAGAGATATTTATCAAATCACACGCGACTTAAATTAAATATTTTTGTGACTGAATTCATATGTTGTCTTAAAGAAAATTTAATTTTTAGATCTCACTTGTTAAAATAAATTCAATAAGAAGTGCATATTTTATAAATATCAATGCACTTAAACATTTCTCTTGGATATTTTTTTATAATTTCTTAATAGAAAATTGTCTACTCCTTGTATATATATTTTTAAATATCTATCATTAAATGCCGATACTCCAAAGGATCTGAAGAGAAAAACAATTAATATCCCAATTTCCTAAAAGTAAAAATAAAATTTTTAATTTAGAAATTGTAAGATTTTTCATCCTAAAGCATTCTAAAAAATATTTATGAATAACGAAAATAAAATTATAGTTTTTTAAAGGAATAATATTTATGAATATCATTTTTGTTTTCTATAGTTGGTAAAGACAAATGTAATGAAGAAATACCAAAATGCAAAGATACGGGAGGAAATTGTATAAAAAATGATGAAACAATAAATTGTTCGTGTCCGTCTGAAACTTCATTTGTTGCGAATGTTGGATGTGTGGGTAAGAACATTTTAATGGAAATGCATAGTTCTCCCCTTTTAATTATAATTAGAAAATTATATTAAGGTTTAATTTTTCTGATTACTGTTTATAGAAAATAATTATATTACAATTGGGTTTCTTGGTAGTTATTTTATGTTAAATGTCTGTATAGTCTCTCCTTTTTAGTAAAAAAAAAAAAAAAAAAAAAAAAAAAAAAAGTTGTTTTTATTCATTGCGAATGATTGACCGTGTTATTAGTTATGTATTACATACTGAATAAAAACTATGATGACTGTCCAACAATAGAGTCATCTATTCACAAAAGCGTTTGAAAAATCTTCATGTTTGGCTAATTTTATGAATAATTCAAGTATTATGAAACATTCCTTTCCTTCTGTAATATAAATTTTACATTCCTATTTTTTTTAAGGATTCAGTTCATAAAGAAAATCAAATACGTAAATAAATTTAGAAAAAGGAAGAAACAGTTTAAGTAGATTGGGTAAATTTTTTGAGTTTTTAATCTTTCACTTTTAAGAACGGAAATTTAATATTAAAATTTATAAAAGGAAATTTATCGAATCACACGCGACTTAAATTAAGTATTCTTGTCGCTAAGTTTATATGTTGGGCTTAAAGCAAAATTTACTTTTAGATCTCATTTGTTAAAATAAATTCAATAAGAAGTGTATATATTATAAATATTATTGCACTTAAATATTTGCCTTGGATAATTTTTTATTAGAAAAAATATTGTCTACTTCTTCTATATATATTTTTAAATATCTATAATTTAATGCCAATACTCCAAAGTATCTGAAGCTAAAAACACTTAATATCCCAATTTTTTGCAATACTAAATAACTTTTTTAATTTAGAAATTGTAAGATTTTTTTATCCAAAAGCATTCTAAAAAATATTTATGAATAATATAAGTAAAATTCTAGTTTACTAATAGAATAATATTTATGGATATTCTTATTATTTTATTCTATAGTTGGTAAAGACAAATGTAATGAAGAAAAACCAAAATGCAATGATACGGGAGGCAATTGTATAAAAAATGATGAAACAATAGATTGTTCATGTCCGTCTGAAACTTCATATGTTGCAAATGTTGGATGTGTGGGTAAGAACATTTTAATGGAAATGCTCATTTCTGACATTTTAATTATCATTAGAAAATTATATTAAAGTTTAATTTTATTTAACTACTATTTATAGAAAATAATTATATTACAATTGGTTTTTTTTGGCAGTAATTTTCTGTTAAATGTGTGTATAGTTTCTCCTTTTTAGTAAAAAAAAAAAAAAAAAAAAAAAATTGTTTTGATTCATTGTGAAAGATTGGCTGTGTTATTATTTATGTATTACATATCGATTAAAAACTATTATGCCTTTCCAACAATAGAAACATCTATTAACATAATTGTTTGGAGAATATTCAGGTTTGACAAATATTATGAAACATTCCTTTCCTTCTGAAATATAAATTTTACATTCCTATTTTTTTTTTTTAAGAATTCAGTTCATAATGAAAATCAAATACGTGAATAAATTTTGAAAAAGGAAGATACAGTTCAAATAGATTAAGCATTTTTTTTTTTTTTTTTTTTGAGTTTTTATTATTTCATTTTTTAAGAATGGAAAATGAGTATTAAAATTCATGTAAGAGGTATTTATCAAAGCACAAGCGACTTAAAT
Source organism: Salticus scenicus (assembly GCA_963930645.1). Classification (NCBI taxonomy): domain Eukaryota; kingdom Metazoa; phylum Arthropoda; class Arachnida; order Araneae; family Salticidae; genus Salticus; species Salticus scenicus. Next base: position 124,463,586 of record OZ005660.1, on the reverse strand, counting down.
ATTTTTGTGATAAAGTTTATATGTTGTTCTTAACGCCAAATTTGTTTTTAGATCACATGTGTTAAAATAAATTCAATAAGAAGTGTATATTTTGCAAATGTGAATGCACTTAAATATTTGCCTTGGATAATTTTTTTATAATTTCATAATCAAAAATTTGTTGCCACCTTCCTATATGTACATTTTTAAATATCTATCATTTAATGCCAATATTCCAAAGTATCTGAATTTAAATCCAATTAATGTCCCAATTTTTTGCCTGTCTAAATAACTTTTTAATTTAGAAATTGTAAGATTTTTTTTCCAAAAGCATTCTAAAAAATATTGATGAATAATATAAGTAACATTCTAGTTTATTAAAGGAATAATATTGATGGATATTCTTCTTATTTTTTTTTATAGTTGGTAAAGACAGATGTAATGAAGAAAAACCAAAATGCAAAGATACGGGAGGCAATTGTATAAAAAGTGATGAAACAATAGATTGTTTATGTCCATCTGAAACTTCATATGTTGCAAATGTTGGATGTGTGGGTAAGAACATTTTAATGGAATTGCACATTTCTGCCATTTTAATTATAATTAGAAAATTATATTAGAGTTATATTTTATTTAATTACTGTTTATAGAAAATAATTATATTACAATTGGGTTTTTTGGTAGTTATTTCATGTTAAATGTCTGTATAGTCTCTCCTTTTTAGTAAAAAAAAAAAAAAAAAAAAGAAAGAAAAAAGTTGTTTTTATTCATTGTGAATGATTGTCTGTGTTATTAATTATGTATTACATAATGAATAAAAACTATGATGCCTTTCCAACAACAGAGTCATCTATTCACAAAAACGTTTCAAGTATCTTCATGTTTGGCAAATTTTATGGATAATTCAAATATTATGAAACATTGCTTTCCTTCTGAAATATAAATTTTACGTTCCTAATTTTTTAAGAATTCAGTTTATAAAGAAAATCAAATACGTAAATAAATTTTGAAAAAGGAAGAAACAGTTCAAGTAGATTGGGTAAATTTTTTGAGTTTTTAATCTTTCATTTTTAAGAACGAAAATTTAATATTAAAATTTATATAAGAGATATTTATCAAATCACACGCGACTTAAATTAAATATTTTTGTTACTAAGTTCATATGTTGTGTTTAAAGAAAAATTTATTTTTAGATCTCATTTATTAAAATAAATTCAATAAGAAGTGTATATATTATAAATATTATTGCACATAAATATTTGTCTTGGATAATTTTTTAATAGAAAAATTATTGCCTACTTCTTCTATATACATTTTTAAATATCAATAATTTAATGCCAATACTCCAATTTATCTGAAGTTAAAAAGAATCATTATCCCAATCTTTTGCAAGTCTAAATAACTTTTTTAATTTGAAATTGTAAGATTTTTTATCCAAAAGCTTTCTAAAAAATATTTATGAATAATATAAGTAAAATTCTAGTTTATTGAAGGAATAATATTTATGGATATTATTATTATTTCTTTTCTATAGTTGGTAAAGACAAATGTAATGAAGAAAAACCAAAGTGCAAAGATACGGGAGGCAATTGTATAAAAAATGATGAAAGAATAGATTGTACATGTCCGTCTGAAACTTCATATGTTGCAAATGTTGGATGTGTGGGTAAGAATATTTTAATGCAATTGCACATTTCTGCCCTTTTAATTATAATTAGAAAATTATATTAAAGTTTAATTTTGTTTAATTACTATTTATAGAAAATAATTATATTACTTTTTTTTTTGGTAGTAATTTTCTGTTAAATGTCTGTATAGATTCTCTTTTTTAGTAAAAGAAAAAAAAAGTTTTATTCATTGTGAAAGATTGGCTGTGTTATTAATTATGTATTACATATTGAATAAAAACTATAATTCCTTTCCAACAGTAGAATGATCTTTTAACAATATCGTTTGAAGAATCTTCAGATTGGACAAATGCTATGAAACATTCCTTTCCTTCTGAAATATAAATTTTATATTCTTACATCTTTAAGAGTGCAGTTCATAAAGAAAATCAAATACGTGAATTAATTTTGGAAAAGGAATAAAAAGTTCAAATAGGTTAAGCATTTTTTTTTTTTTTTTTTGAGTTTTTAATCTTTCATTTTTTAAGAACTGAAAATTAGTGTTAAAATTTATGTAAGAGGTATTTATCAAAGCACACGCGACTTAAATATTTTTGTGACTAAGTTCATATATTGCCTTAAAGCGAAATTTGTTTTTAGATCTAATGTTTTAAAATAAATTCAATAAGAAGTGTATATTTTATAAATATCAAAGCACTTAAATATTTGTCTTGGATAATTTTTTATAATTTCATAATCGAAAATTTGTTGTCACGTTTTTATATATACATTTTTAAATATCTATGATTTAATGCCAATATTCCTAAGTATCAGAAGTAAAGAAAAAAAATTAATATTCCAATTTTTTGAAGCTCTAAATAATATTTTTAATTTAGAAATTGTAACATTTTTTACTCAAAAGCATTCTAAAAAATATTTATGAAGAATGAAAGTAAAATTTTAGTTTTTTAGAGGAATAATATTTATGGATATTATTTTTTTTTTCTATAGTTGGTAAAGACAAATGTAATGAAGAAAAACTAGACTTCTCTAGAGCGTCATGCTGATAACGCGATGGCCCCGGATTCGGCTCTCGAAAGACGATATTGTACTTTTTTTGCAGATAAATAATAGAAAAAAATGTCAATTGATACACGAAAATCTTCCGTTGTCTACAAAATATCCTAAGAAATTTTAATTAGTTTTCTTAAGAAGCTTTTTCCTTTTTTGTAACTAAAAAGCACAAAATAAAATTTAAGTAAAAAATCATTTTTAAAGTAAGAAGCTTTTTATTGTGAAGCCCTAAAAAGCATAAAATAAAATGTATTCTGTCAAAGTTATGCTAGAAAGAAATGAAAGTTTCAACACTAAGAAAATTTTAGAGAAAAATATAGGTACTTTCCTTTTGCAAGAGATAAAAATTTTTTAATGTTCAAAATATTTTAAAAAGCTTTCGAGACATTTGAGATTTCTGGTCTAATAAATGATTGTACAAAAACTAATAACTAAGAATATTGGTCTCGAAAGCTTTTAAAAATATTTTGAACATTAAAAAATTTTCATCTCTTGCAAAAGGAAAGTACCTATATTTTTCGATAAAATTTTCTTAGTGTTGAAACTTTCATTTCTTTGTAGCATGTCTTTGACAGAATACATTTTATTTTATGCTTTTAAAGGCTTCACAATAAAAAGCTTCTTACTTTAAAAAATGATTTTTTACTTAAATTTTATTTTGGTAGTTATTTTCTGTTAAATGTCTGTATAGTCTTTGCTTTTTAGTAAAAAATAAAGTCGTTTTTATTCATTGTGAATGAATGTCTTTTTTATTAATTATGTAATACGTATTGAATAAAAACTATGATGCCTTTCCAACAATAGATTCATCTATTAATAAAACCGTTTGAAGAATCAGGTTTGACAAATTTTATGGATAATTCAAATATTATGAAACATTCATTTCCTTCTGAAATATAAATTTTACATTCGTATTTTTTTAAGAATTCATTTCATAAAGAAAATCAAATACGTTAATAAATTTTGAAAAAGGAAGAAAAAGTTCAAATAGATTAGGTAATTTTTTTGAGTTTTTAATCCTTCATTTTTAAGAACGGAAAATCAATATTTAAATTTATTTAAGAGATATTTATAAAATCACACGCGACTTAGATGAAATATTTTTGTGACTGAGTTCATATGTTGTTCTTAAAGCAAAATTTATTTTTAGATTTCACTTGTTAAAATAAATTCAATAAGAAATGTATATTTTATAAATATTAATGCACTTAAATATTTGTTTTGGATAATTTTTTATAATTTTTTAATAGAAATTTTATAGTCTTCTTCTTATATATACTTTTTTAAATATCTATAATTCAATGCCAATACTTCAAAGTATCTGAAGTTAAAAACAATTAATATCCGGATTTTTTGAAAGACGAAATAACTTTTTTAATTTAGGAATTGTAAGATCTTTTATCCAAATGCATTCTAAAAAATATTTATGAATAATAAAAGTAAAATTCAAGTTTTTTAAAGGAATAATATTTATGGATATTATTTTTTCTTCTATAGTTCGTAAAGACAAATGTAATGAAGAAAAACCAAAGTGCAGTGATACGGGAGGCAATTGTATAAAAAAGGATGAAACAATAGATTGTTCATGTCCGTCTGAAATTTCATATGTTGCAAATGTTGGATGTGTGGGTAAGAACATTTTAATGGAAATGCATATATATACGCTTTTAATTATTATTAGAAAATTATATTAAGGTTTAATTTAATTTCAATACTATTTATATGAAATAATTATATTACAATTGGGTTTTTTATGTAGTTATTTTCTTTTAAATGTCTGTATAATTTATCCTTTTTAGTAAAAAAATTCGTTTTTATTCATTGTGACAAATTGGCTATGTTATTAATTACGTATTACATATTAAATAAGATCTATTATGCATTTTCAGCAATAGAATCATCTATTAACATAATCGTTTGGAGAATCTTCAGGTTTGACAAATATTATGAAACATTCCTTTCCTTCTGAAATATAAATTTTACATTCCTACATTTTAAAGAATGCAGTTCAGAAAGAAAATCAAATACGTGAATAAATTTTGAAAAAGGAATAAATATTTATGAATAATAAAATAAAAGTTATATTTATGAATAATAAAAGTAAAATTCTAGTTTTTTAAAGGAATAATATTTAGAGATATTATTATTATTTTTATTTTTCTATAGTTGGTAATAACAAATGTAATGAAGAAAAACCAAAATGCAAAGATACTGGAGGCAATTGTATAAAAAATGATGAAATAATACATTGTTCGTGTCTGTCTGAAACTTCATATGTTGCAGATGTTGGATGTGTGGGTACGAAGATTTTGATGAGAAGAACATTTTTTCAATTAAAATTTATATAAGAGATATTTATCAATTCACACGCGACATAAATTAAATATTTTTGCGACTAAGTTCATATGTTGTCTTAAAGAAAATTTTATTTTTAGATCTCATTTATTAAAATAAATTCAGTAAAAAGTGTATATTTTATAATGCACTTAAATAGTTGTATTGGATATTTTTTTAGAATTTTTTAATAGTAAATTTATTGTCTACTTCTTATATATTCATTTTTAAATATCTATCATTTAATGCCAATACTCCAAAGTATACGAAGTTAAAAACAATTAATATCCCAATTTTTTGAAAGGCTAAGTAACTTTTTTAATTTAGAAATTGTAAGATTTTTTATCCAAAAGCATTTTAAAAAATATTTATGAGCAATATAAGTAAAATTCTATTTTATTAAAGGAATAATATTTATGGATATTATTATTATTTTTTTCTATAGTTGTTAAAGAAAAATGAAATTCCAGTTTTTTAAGGAATAATATTTAGAGATATTATTATTATTATTATTATTATTCTATAGTTGGTAAAGACAAATGTAATGAAGAAAAACCAAAATGCAAGGATACGGGAGGCAAGTGTATAAAAAATGATGAAAGAATAAATTGTTCATGTCCGTCTGAAACTTCATATGTTGCAAATGTTGGATGTGTGGGTAAGAATATTTTGATGGAAATGCACATTTCTGCCTTTTTATTATAATTAGAAAATTATATTAAAGTTTAATTTTATTTAATTACAATTTATAGAAAATAATTATATTACATTTTTTTCTTTTTTTGGTAGTAATTTTAAGTTAAATATCTGTATATTTTCTCCTTTTTAGTTTAAAAAAAAAAAAAAAAAAAGTTTTTATTCATTGTGAAAGATTGGCTGTGTTATTAATTACGTATTACATATTGATTAAAAATTATTATGCCTTTTCGACAGTAGAAAGATCTATTAACAAAATCGTTTGAAGAATCATCAGATTGGACAAATATTATGAAACATTCCTTTCCTTCTGAAATATAACCTTTACATTCCTACTTTTTTAAGAGTGCAGTTCATAAAAAAAATCAATAAGGTGAATAAATTTTGAAAGAAGAATTAGAAAGTTAAAATAAATTAAGCAATTTGATTTGAGTTTTTAACCTTTCATTTTTTAAGAACGGAAAATTAATATTAAAATTTATATAAGAGATATTTATCAAATCCCACAAGACATAAATTAAATATTTTTGTGACTAAGTTCATATGTTGTGTTTAAAGCAAAATTTATTTTTAGATCTCATTTGTTAAAATAAATTCAATAAGAAGTGTATATATTATAATTATTATTGCACTTTAATATTTGTCTTGGATAATTTTTTATAATTTTTTAATAGAAAAATTATTGTCTATTTCTTCTATATACATTTTTAAATATCTATCATTTAATGCCAAAATTCCAAAGTATCTGTTGTTAAAAACAATTAATATCCCAAATTTTTGGAACTCTAAATAACTTTCTTAATTTAAAAATTGCAAGATTTTTTTATCCAAAAGCATTCTAAAAAATATTTATGAATAATGGAACTAAAATTCTAGTTATTTTTGAGGAATAATATTTATGGATATTATTTTTTTTTCTATAGTTGGTAAAGGCAAATGTAATGAAGAAAAACCAAAATGCAAAGATACTGGAGGCAATTGTATAAAAAATGATGAAATAATAGATTGTTTGTGTCCGTCTGAAACTTCATATGTTGCAAATGTTGGATGTGTGGGTAAGAACATTTTAATGAAAATGCATATATCTACGCTTTTAATTATAATTAGAAAATTATATTAAGGTTTAATTTAATTTCAATACTATTTATAGAAAATAATAATATTACAATTGGGTTTTTTATGTAGTTATTTTCTTTTAAATGTCTGTCTAATTTATCCTTTTTAGTAAAAAAATCGTTTTATTCATTGTGACAAATTGGCTGTGTTATTAATTACATATTACATATTAAATAAGATCTATTATGCATTTTCAGCAATAGAATCATCTATCAACAAAATCGTTTGAAGAATCTTCATTTTTGACAAATTTTAGGGATAATTCAAATATTGTAAAACATTCCTTTCCTTCTGAAATATAAATTTTACATTCCTATTCTTATAAGAATTCTGTTCATAAAGAAAATCAAATACGTGAATAAATTTTGAAAAAGGAAGAAAAAGTACAAGTACATTGGGTAAATTTTTTGAGTTTTTAATCTTTCATTTTTAAGAACGGAAAATCAGTATTAAAATTTATATAAGAGATATTTATCAATTCACACGCGACTTAAATTAAATATTTTTGTGACTAAGTTCATATGTTGTCTTAAAGAAAATTTTATTTTTAGATCTCATTTCTTAAAATAAATCCAGTAGGAAGTGTATATTTTATAATGCACTTAAATATTTGTATTGGATATTTTTTTAGAATTTTTTAATAGAAAATTTATTGTCTACTTCTTATATATTTATTTTTAAATATCTATCACTTAATGCCAATACTCCAAAGTATACGAAGTTAAAAACAATTGATATCCCAATTTTTTGAAAGTCTAAATAACTTTTTTAATTTAGAAATTGTAAGATTTTTATCCAAAAACATGCTAAAAAATATTTACGAATAATAAAATTAAAATTCTAGTTTTTTAAAGGAATAATATTTAGAGATATTATTATTATTATTATTTTTCTATAGTTGGTAAAGACAAATGTAATGAAGAAAAACCAAAATGCAAGGATACGGGAGGCAATTGTATAAAAAATGATGAAACAATAGATTGTTTATGTCCGTCTGAAACTTCATATGTTGCAAATGTTGGATGTGTGGGTAAGAATATTTTGATGGAAATGCACATTTCTGCCTTTTTATTATAATTAGAAAATTATATTAAAGTTTAATTTAATTCAATTATAATTTATAGAAAATAATTATATTACAATTTTTTTTTTTTTTTTTGTAGTAATTTTATGTTAAATGTCTGTATATTTTCTCCTTTTTAGTAAAAAAAAAAAAAAAAAAAAGAAAGTTTTTATTCATTGTGACAAATTGGCTGTGTTATTAATTACGTATTACATATTAAATAAAAACTATTATGCCTTTCCAACAGTAGAAAGATCTATTAACAAAATCGTTTGAAGAATCTTCAGATTGGACAAATATTATGAAACATTCCTTTCCTTCTAATATATAGACTTTACATTCCTACTTTTTTAAGAATGCAGTTCATAAAGAAAATCAAATACGTGAATAAATTTTGAAAGAAGAATAAAAAAGTTCAAATATATTAAGCAATTTCTTTTGAGTTTTTAACCTTTCATTTTTTAAGAACGGAAAATTAATATTAAAATTTATCTAAGAGATATTTATCAAATCACACGCGACTTAAATTAAATATTTTTGTGACTAAGTTCATATGTTTTGTTTAAAGCAAAATTTATTTTTAGATCTCATTTGTTAAAATAAATTCAATAAGAAGAGTATATATTTTCTTTTAAATGTCTGTATAATTTATCCTTTTTAGTAAAAAAATCGTTTTTATTCATTGTGACAAATTGGCTGTGTTATTAATTACGTATTACATATTAAATAAGATCTATTATGCATTTTCAGCAATAGAATCATCTATCAACAAAATCGTTTGAAGAATCTTCAGGTTTGAGAAATTTTAGGGATAATTCAAATATTATAAAACATTCCTTTCCGTCTGAAATATAAATTTTACATTCCTATTTTTTTAAGAATTCTGTTCATAAAAAAAATCAAATACGTGAATAAATTTTGAAAAAGGAAGAAAAAGTTCAAATAGATTGGGCAAATTTTTTGAGTTTTTAATCTTTTATTTTTAAAGAACGGAAAATTAATATTAAAATTTATATAAGAGTTTTTTTATCAAAGCACACGGAACTTAAATTAAATATTTTTGTGACTATAAGTTCATATGTTGTGTTTAAAACAAAATTTATTTTTAGATCTTACGTGTTAAAATAAACTCAATAAGAAGTGAATATTTTATGTATATCAATGCACTTAAACATTTGTCTTAGGTAATTTTTTTATAATTTCTTAGTAGAAAATTTATCGTCTACTTCTTATATATATGTATTTAAATATCTATCATTAAATTCCGAAACTCCAAAGGATATGAAGTTAAAAACAATTAATTTCCCATTTTTTTGAAATCCTAAATAACTTTGTTTATTTAGAAATATTAAGATTTTTTTTTTTCCAAAAGCATTCTAAAAAGTATTTATGATTAATGAAAGTAAAATTCTAGTTTTTTAAAGGAATAATATTTATGGTTATTATTATTATTTTTTTTCTATAGTTGGTAAAGACAAATGTAATGAAGAAAAACCAAAATGCAAAGATACGGGAGGCAATTGTATAAAAAATGATGAAACAATACATTGTTCGTGTCCATCTCAAACTTCATATGTTGCAAATGTTGGATGTGTGGGTAAGAACATTTTAATGGAAATGCACATTTCTCGCCTTTTAACTATAATTAAAAAATTATATTAAGGTTTAATTTTATATAATTACTATTTATAGAAAGTAATTATATTACAATTGGAACTTTTTGGTAGTTATTTTCTGTTAAATGTCTGTATAGTTTCTCCTTTTTAGTAAAAAAAAAAAAGTTTTTATTCATTGTGAAAGATTGGCTGTGTTATGAATTATGTATTACATATTGAATAAAATCCATTATGCCTTTCCAACAATAGAACTATCAATTATCAAAATCGTTTGAAGAATCTTCAGTTTTGACAAATTTTATTGATAATTAAATTATTATGAGACATTCCTTTCCTTCTGAAATAGAAATTTTACATTCCTATTTTTTTAAGAATGCAGTCCATAAAGAAAATGAAGTACATGAATAAATTTTGATAAAGGAATAAAAAGTTCAAATAGATTAGACAAATTTTTTAAGTTTTTAATCTTTCATTTTCTAAAAACGAAAAATTAATATTAAAATATATCTGTCTTTTTTAAATTTCTTCTTGTAAAACTCATGATAAGCATGAAGGAGAGCGTAATTTTTTTATTTCTACATGGTGGGGGGGGGGGGGGAGGCAGATTAAAAGAAAGAATGTCATTTTTTAGTAAATTTTTTACAGATTTAAATCATACATTGAATTTTTCCGTACGCCACTGTAGATTTTAATTAATAGTAACTGGTATTTACACAAAATGTAAATAAAACAATAAAACAAACGATAATAAGTGTTGTTTAAGAAGATTATTTTATTTTTCATCTGCTCCCACAACCCCCCCCCCCCCTTTCATCAATTATAATGAACTTTCACTATAATTTTAATAAAATGAAAGTGATAGTAGTAGATAGTTTCATTTAAATAAGTAGCATGGTGATATAAAAACAAACATTTTATTCACTCTGCAACCTCTCTCCCCCCCCCTTCTTAACAAATCTTCCTGATAAGCGTACACTCACAGTAATTTTTCATAAGCAGAATGTTGTAAAAATACAAAGTTTTTTTTTTTTTTTTTTTTTTTATCGATTCAACGGTAGTTTAAAGAATAATATATTTTACTTCTATCTGCGACCCCTTACCCCCCCCCCCCCACAGATATGTAATACACTCATTGTGATCTTCATTAAAAGTCAGTGATAGTTATAGAATATATCATTGAAATCGGTAAAATGGTGGTATAAAAAATCTTTTTATTTTCCTCTGCCCCCCTGCCCCCCCCCCCAAGTATGCCTGGCACTTACTGTGATTTTTTCACAAATTTTACGTTATTAGGCAAAGTTTTGTTTAAATCGATAATAGGGTAGTTTAAAGAAGAAGATATTTTATTTCCATCTACCCCTCCTTGACTCTCCCCAGGCATGTAATACACTCATTGTAATCTTCATAAAAAGTAAGTGGTAGTTATAGAATATATCATTAAAATCGCTAAAATGGTGATATAAAAAAAAAAAAAAACACATTGTTTTCCTCTGCCCCACCTTCTTTAACCCCCCCCCCCCAACTATGTCTGACACTTACTGTAATTTTTTCGCAAATTATATGTGATTATCCAGGTTTTTGAATCGATAAAAGGGTAGTTTAAAAAAGAATGTCGTTCCATATTTCCCCCTTGCTCTGCGCCCCCAGGTATATAATGCATTCATTATGATCTTTATAAAAAATAAGGGATGTAGTTATAGAATATATCATTAAATCGGTAAATTGGCGATATAAAAAAATCGTTTTATTTTCCTCTGCTTCCCCCTATTAAACTCCCACTCCCAAGTTTGTTTGACACTTACCGTAATTTTTTCACAAATTGTACGTGATTATACAAAGTTTCATTAAAATCGGTAAGAGTTCATGTAAAAACAATTGTTTTCTTTCGATCTGCTCCTAGTCCCCGCCCGCTTCTTTCCCCAGGTATATACTAAATTAATGTTGTACCAAATCAATTGAAATTTCTAAAAAATTAATTTGAAAGTCATTTTTTAAATTCATTATTTCATATTTATTTTTTTTTTGCAATTTGAGAATTGGAAAAGTGCCCTTTTTTCCGGTGCCCTTTTTTCCTGGTGCCCTTTTTCCCGGTGCTCTTTTTCCCGGTGCTCTTTTTTCCGGGATCCGTATTAACACGCTTATTAAATATTATTAATTATTTCTACGTACAAAGAAATATAAATTTCATCGAGTGACTTTTTTTTTTTTTTTTAATCTATGTGCATATTGTTGATAATTAACTGAATACACACACGCACACATATTTATATATATTTTTTTCTTTATCTGTGTACATAAAAAGGAATGACAGTCTCTGTGCGCTGGAGCTCAGTCTACTGATCGCAGATCTACAAAATTTGACAAAAGGTTACTCTGAACTCTGCTCGGGTGCACCTCATGAAGATTTTTTTCGAATCTGAATATTTTTTTTTTTTTTTTTCTATTTTATCCATAAATTTTTCTTAAATTTTTGCATTCATTTCAATCATCTGCGCCACTTAGCAACGGCTGTAACACGATTTTCTAGTAATTTATTTAATTACAAAATAAATAAATATGAAATTATTAGTCTGATAAAAATAATAAAAATACGAAATTGGATAAATAAAGTTAAGAATTCGCAATTAAAATAAATAAGTCCTGTATAATTTTTTTAAACAACGCAATACAAATTTCATCAAAGCAATTAAAAATAATCTATTGAAAAAAAAAATAATAAAACTGAGTTAAGATATAAAAACATCAAAATATCAATTTGAAATATAAATAAAATAATTATGTAAATATTAATTCGAAATAATATAAAGAAAATATAATATCTTAATTTTCTGCACTTCGGCGATAATAGCAAATTAAATTTCAATAAGAATACCTTTAAATTAAGTGACTAATTTTAGTTTCCATGAATTTAGAAATTAGGACAAAAATTTTACAATTTGAATGTTATTTCCTATCATCCAGACCTGAAAACTCCTTATCATTATTCATTAAATAATACAGAATTTTAAATTTCGCTTTCACAATCAGAAAATTCCTGAATTTTCTGAATTTTGGCAGTATTCCAACTTTCAAATCCAAAAGTGTAAGAAGAGAATACAGCAATTAGAAAAATTCAATATTTCCAGATATTTCAAATGCAGAAAATAATAATAGTAATAACAATTCAGAGCATTTAAAATTCTAGCGTTATTTCACATCGAACACAAAAAATGATTGAGAGAAGGTGAAAAATTTACAATTTTGAGATAAAAAATCGAAATTAATTTACGTCTTCAAACGCCTAAAATACTTTATGTAAAAGAAAAAATAAAGAAATTTTGATTATTTAAATATTTGATGCGGCTTTCGGATCAGCAGGCTCGTATTTTTATTTTATTTTTTCTCTTTCTCTTATTTTTTTCTCCTATGATGGCTGAACTTATAATTGTTTCACAAAATAAATAAATTGATAAAGGAACACCTTACATTTTTGCCCTGGATCTTGATTAGCATTTCTTAAATTCTCACTAGTTGTAATCGATTCAACATTTTCAATTTATTTTTCTTTTCTTCTTCTTCTTCTGCTTTTTTTTTTCTTTGTTCATCATTTTTCAGAACACTGTAAAGCTCACAATGCGTTTAAAAATTTTCTGTCTAGATTTTCTGACAGATTTATACATTTCAATAAACCCTTCAGTTTAATATTACGTATTAAAAAAATATACATATCCATAAAATTCAGGAATTCCTTCACTTCAAAACAAAAATACTACATCAAACAGTCGCCTATGATGATCATTAGCCTAATCAGATCACCTACTTTTTCATATCATAAAATGCGGCAGTTTTTGGAGTAACGCAGCAAAGCTCAAACAAAGCTCAGCAGCGACGCTATATATACAGCTAGTTTTACATCAAAGGAATTTGGAAACGCCGACATTTAATATCTCAGTAAATAGTTGATATTTTGATCTGATGTTTTCAGAATAATCTTTTATCTTCTGCCTAATGCTATCCTGAAAGTTTCACACTTCAACATTGTATAAATTTTGAGATCTGGAGTTGCAATTTAAGACTTCAAAGGAAAAATGTGTTATCGTGTAACTTTTTTTTTCTCGAAAACGGCTCGAAGAAATTTTATGAAATTGATATATGATATTAATTTCTTTTGTCTGAGAAGCATGACGTGCCCCGTTTTACCCTTATTTAACTCTTATTTCTTAAATAATTTAGCTTAAAAATCGAACTATTTTTTATTCAGCCATGCATGCATTTCTTCTGCATATTCTCAGAATTCAGAACAGGTGTCATTCGGATTTCTTAGTCTGGGGTTCGTTCGATCAATCTGAATACAGTCAATAAAATATTTAGATTTTTTTTTATTAAATACAAAAAAGAAACTTCATTGTTTGTTTTAAATACTTATTATATATATACTAAATTAAATTTTACTTAAATATTTTTTTCTTTTTTGTTATGAAGGAAATTATTAGATTTTAAAATTATATATTTCGCCAAAATACTATTTAGATAATATTTCAAATAAGGAAATATTTCGTAATTATATGTGTTCTATTTAATAATTATTCATAATAAATTTATAATTTTTTAAGAGAAAATATTTCACATTTTTTTTCCTATTAATTTTTTCCTACGTAAAATCCAACCAACCAATCAACCGATATATTTTTTTAATCATTCATGTATTCATTCGCCGCCTTGGCGAACATCGTAGTTTCTGATTTGTGTTTCCTTCCTGCGCTCTCTGACTGGCTGAGACTGTTGTGGATTTATTGTGTTTCGTCCGGAAATTCCCAATTTTTTTTACGTTTTAGACTATTATAAAGTAATGTTTTGGATTAATGGTAAGTTTTTTTTACTTATTTTCAAATATAAATTCTAGTATAAAGTAAAAAAAAAAAAAAAAACTGTTTTGAAACAAATCGGTCAATTCCCTCTAATTCACAAAGAAATTCTTAATTAGAGGTCTTTGTTTACATTTTTCTTTGACAACATCTGCTATTGTTATTAATTCATAAACAGACATTAAACTAGTTTCAATATTAAAAATTAGACTAATAAATTATAATATATTAAGCATACACATAAGTAATATTATAACAATAAAATATAAACACACATATTTATGATACAAATTAATTTTTTTTTAAGTGTAGAAGTAAATATTCATGCGAGTGAAAAGGTGTGATGACTGTAAAGTTTTGACTAACACATTTGTACACAAGAAGGCAGATTTTATTTAAAATTTCTTTTGCAAAATTTTTATTAAAAAATAATAATAATAAATTTCTTTTACTGCTTTAAAAGACAGACTAAAAATAACTAGGAGCTCACTAGTAGAAATAGTGCAGCATGGAAGCGAGCACTGCAGATTGTTTTAGGCTTTGTGAGAAAATTCGTATTATGGAGTTGTAAGGTACTTTTTGGATTACCAGTTTATTAGTTTAATCACAATTAACTGCTTATATACTGTTATTTTGCTGCTAATCAATATTATCATTATAATCAATTATTTTGCTGCATTTTTTTTTCAAAGTTATTTCTCAAAATCTGTGATAATTTTGTGGCCTATTATTGAAATACAGAAAGTTTGCCACTGACTGACAGATGTTATGTTAACCAAAATATGCAATAATTTTGTAACCTCTTATTGAAATGCATAATCATTTTGACGCTAAGAGTCTAAATATGTGTTTAATAATGCAAAATTGTTGAAATAGGCTGGTAAAACTGCAGAACCGGGTTCTGCTTGGCAGTGTTTTAGCGATCATTGCTAGCGCAATACATGCCAAGTCGTTCACGTGATCTAAAAGTAAGCTTTTGACGATCGTAAATGCATTTTTCTACTGAAAAAAGAAGTAAAAGCAGTAGATTATTTACAATCATCAACAAACACCATATTTACACATAGATCACATAAATGATTTAGCGTGGATCGTACTAGCAAAAGTCGCCATAACTTAACCAAAATATATGAAAATATTTCTTTGTTAGAGGGGGACAAGCCCCCCCCCCCTCTAATTAAAATTTTAAAAATGTTAAGAATAAAATATTACTAAATTATCACTAACAAATAAATGAAAAGCAAATTTTTAAAGATTTAGCGTGGATCGCATAAAAGTGCCATAACAAATTAAAAATAATTGTTTTAACTTCCAAGCAAATAACAACAACAATAATAATAATAAAAGATAAATATTACTAAACTATCACTAAGTAGTAAATAGAGCTGTACCGAGTACTCCTTACATACTCGGCACTCAGCCTATTTGCCGAGTAATCGGTACTCGGCCAAATTTAGTCTATGTATTCGGCCAATACCGAGTAGTTGTGGGAATTTCACTATTTTTATGCATTATTGAAAGAAATGTGTTAATGAGAGATATTTATTTTATAACTAAACTAAAAAATATGAAAATATAAATACAGAGTCATTATAATTAAACTTTTTGCTATAACAACTTTCTGCCGTGAAAACGGGCTGTAACCAAACTTAGTATAGAGATGATTCATGATATGAGCTTTTAATTATAACTATCTTGTATGAATGTAATATGCATTATTTTATAAAAACTTAGTACATGAAATTGTATCTATAAATCAGAAAAAAATAATATTTTAGAAAAAAAAGAACCTCTATGTAATATTAACACAAAATTTTCGTTATACATTTGTGCAAATAAAAGTAAGACACGTTCAAATCGGTAAGAAAAGATTGATTTTGAATTTTATACGATAAAATAACGTAAAAAAAACTATCATCTATTCGGATACAGACTACCGTTGAGAAAAAGGTGCGTTTATTTAGTATTTTAAGAACAACAAATAAATAAATAAATAAATAAATAATAATGTGAAAAGAGGAGGAGCATTTAACCAAACAAAGGCTTTTATGGCATTTTACATTATATATATAAAAGGTAAATACACTAAAACGTTATTTAAAACCCCAGTGGCAGAAATACGGCGACATAGTCGCGGACACAGAAAAACGGCTTGCAGACAGTTTTTGTCTGCACTGAGAAAAAAATTTGTCTGCAAATTTTGGATAGCAATTCACTTAAAATTTGTCTGCAACTTTCGCATAACAATTCACTTATAAAAATTTCTGTATCAAAACTAAAACTAATACTTGTATTATTTATATTTATTTATATTGTGTTGTGTCAAACATTGCTATAAAATATTTAATTCAATGAGATGAATGAATACAATTGTTTATACTATATCGTTTTGTAGTAAAATTGTATTCGTGTATTGTTGCACAATATCACCACTGATGTTAAACCTCACCTGTCCCCATCAGCTTTCAGTCTTTTTCAGTGTAAGCCATTTTCACCCCTGATTGCACGCAAATTTTGTAGACAGATTATGAAATTTTAAAAGCCTGTCGCAGACAGTTTCAAAGCTTTCTGCCACTGGGTTTAAAACTTATTTTCATAATCAAATCTATTTTGCAAATTATGGCCCAAAACCACCTGTCATTTTACATTTCTACGATCTGAAGATTAATGAAGCCTATCATGTTTGAAATTATAAAATATTTTAATGTTTCCCTTTCATATGTGAATTTGATGTATCTTAAATTAAGCCTTAGTGCCTAGTAACTTTTATATTCTCTAAGAATTATCTGAGGATGATAATTTCGCATCTAAAAAAGATGTTAAGAATAAAGTTATCAGTTATGGTTTTAGTAATCGACTATGTTGAAAGTATCAAAATATAGCAATGAACCTAATTATGTATATACACTACAAAAGTTCTGCATGAAAGCATGCTGTTTACCATTTAACTAAATTTTATGTTCAAAAGCCTTTTTCTTTAATTTTAAGATGTGCAAATTTCTCCATATATGCATCAATTATACTTTCTTACAACTACTCGGTACTCGGCCGAGTAGTAAAAGGCCGAGTACTCGGTATTCGGCTACTCGGCCAAAGTGCTACTCGGTGCAGCACTAGTAGTAAATAAAAAAATTAAAAAAGAAAAAATTCGGAAAATTTATTATGCATCGTATGAAAGCTCCATAACAGATTAAAGATTTGAATTTTTTCAAACCTCCAAATAATTAAATAAAACAAAAAAGTAAAATATTACTAAATTATAACTTTACTAGTAAATCAAAAGCAAATTTTCAAAAGATTTATTGTGTATCGTATAAAAGCTCCATAATATATTAAAAGATTTGATTTTTTTTTTTTTTTTTTTTTTTTTTTTAACCACCAAGTAATTAAATAAAACAAAAAATTAAATTACTGAACTATCACTTTAGTAGTAAATCAAAAGGGAATTTTCAAAAGATTTAAAGTGGATTGCCATAGCATATTAAAAAAATTAAACATTTTTGTCAGATAAAAAACAAAAAAGTAAATCATCACTTACGTTATTCAGCGATGAGTGAGGATCCTGCGCCAGCCGAAGTAAACCTCGGTAACCTGCCCGAACAATCTGCGGCGGCGGAAGCTGACGGTCAGCGAAAATGGTCGTCGTATGTTAAGTATAACTCATCCATAATAATAATAATAATAATACATTCTCACTCACTCACATATATGTAAACACTCATATTACTTTTCTCAAACCACGTACACATCCCTATAGCCATTTTTACGAAAACGGGAGCTAAGACAAATATATCTAATCATGAGGAGCATCCAACACAAAAAGACAGATTACGTTCGCTTAAAATTAAACTCTGTTTAAATTAACCGGTTAAATTAAAAGCCAATTAAATTTGAAATTCATCGATCGCTTGTAACGTAAGCCAATCAGATTAAAGCGAAACAAAATGATACCGATGGGTTGCCATAAGGAGCATCCGAAAGCTAAAAAAAAAAGCAGGATTACTAAATTTGACACAAAATCGCTTGTTTGGCGTTTGGTACCTGCTTCTGCAGGGAAACCAAAAGACTTATTTTCAGAGACAGATTTAGGCTTAGGTCCGTGAGACCTGTACCCAGGGATGCCAGTGTTTTAGGTGCGCCTTTAAAGATAATTTAAATCTGAACCGCGGTGGCGATTAAATTTGAAGGACAGCCAGTATTTAAAAGAAATAAGAAAGATTTTAAATAGATTTTTTTTTCTTTTTTGCCGATTATAAAGCATTTTATCAATCCCCGTTTAACACATTACATATTTTTAGAGAGTGGTTTGAAATATATGAATAGATAGTGTTATATTTGTACAGTTGATCCTATAGAATAAGAAGCAGCAATATGTAACTGTGGGATGCTGCTGTTTGCTTATGGTGATTAAACGTCCAGCAATGGATTATGCTTAGATCCGGGTCGAGGGTGGTAATATTTTTAAGCTTATTAAAATCTTAAAAATTATTTAATTTTGAACACAAATCCAGGTAGGAGATTTTTCCGACTTTCATCGGAATTTCCGACGTTTTTAAAATTTAGCATAAAATAAATAAATAAAAATAAAAAAATCCCAAACGTAAAATTCGGCAAGCAGTATACCTGCAGTAGCAATCGATGTCTTATATTGAAGCTGTTCCAAAAACTGAAAGAGATAATTGAATAATGATAATTTTTATTTTATTTTTATTTTATTACCTACCAGTATTGGTCAGTACTTTGAACTAGGACAATACTGAAAACGGATATATATATATATATATATATATATATTAACGTGCTCTGGCTTACTTTGTTTTTAAAAAAAAGGAAAAACTGTTTTAAAAATAAAGAAAAGAGGATAATGAATTTGGCAAATCAATCAACATAGTTGCAGACTGAAACACCCCACCTAGTAGGCTATTCACCATTAAATTTGAACCATTTACCTTAACCTTATTTGCTTATTATTTTTATTAAGGCCAGTTTCATATTTTAGCTTTTATGCAATTTTATACCTTTTCCAATACAACAATCTCCATACTGCAAGTTTACCTATCAACCAGGGCTTGAAAAATCTCGAATTTATTACATGCCTAATTGGGCATGTTGTTCTGGAGAATACATGCCTGAATTAAATTTGTACATGCGTAAATAATTTAATCAAATGCATATTAATAAAAACATTCACATATTCAGTGAAAATAATTTAACAACAACATACTTATATTGACATTTTTTATTTCAATTTAATTTATGTAAAAGTTTTTTTTTTTTTTGAGTTTTTAATCTTTCATTTTTTATTAACTGAAAATTAGTATTAAAATTTATGTAAGAGGTATTTATCAAAGCACACGCGACTTAAATATTTTTGTGACTAAGTTCATATATTGTCTTAAAGCGAAATTTGTTTTTAGATCTAATGTGTTAAAATAAATTCAATAAGAAGTGTATATTTTATAAATATCAAAGCACTTAAATATTTGTCTTGGATAATTTTTTATAATTTCATAATCGAAAATTTGTTGACACCTTTCTATATATACATTTTTCAATATCTATGATTTAATGCCAATATTCCAAAGTATCTGAAGTTAAAAAAAAAATTAATATCCCAATTTTTTGAAACTCTAAATAATATTTTTAATTTAGAAATTGTAACATTTTTTACTCAAAAGCATTCTAAAAATATTTATGAAAAATGAAAGTAAAATTCTAGTTTTTTTAGAGGAATAATATTTATGGATATTATTTTTTTTTTTTTCTATAGTTGGTAAAGACAAATGTAATGAAGAAAAACTAGACTTCTTTAGAGCGTCATGCTGGTAACGCGATGACCCCGGATTCGGCTCTCGAAAGACGATATTGTCCTTTTTTTGCAGATAAATAATAGAACAAAAATGTCAATTGATAAACGAAAATCTTCCGTTGTCTACAAAATATCCTAAGAAATTTTAATTAGTTTTCTTAAGAAGCATTTTCCTTTTTTGTAACTAAAAAGCACAAAATAAAATTTAAGTAAAAAATCATTTTTTAAAGTAAGAAGCTTTTTATTGTGAAGCCCTAAAAAGCATGAAATAAAATGTATTCTGTCAAAGACATGCTAGAAAGAATTTAAATTAACCGGTTAAATTAAAAGCCAATTAAATTTGAAATTCATCGATCGCTTGTAACGTAAGCCAATCAGATTAAAGCGAAACAAAATGATACCGATGGGTTGCCATAAGGAGCATCCGAAAGCTAAAAAAAAAGCAGGATTACTAAATTTGACACAAAATCGCTTGTTTGGCGTTTGGTACCTGCTTCTGCAGGGGAACCAAAAGACTTATTTTCAGAGACAGATTTAGGCTTAGGTCCGTGAGACCTGTACCCAGGGATGCCAGTGTTTTAGGTGCGCCTTTAAAGATAATTTAAATCTGAACCGCGGTGGCGATTAAATTTGAAGGACAGCCAGTATTTAAAAGAAATAAGAAAGATTTTAAATAGATTTTTTTTCTTTTTTGCCGATTATAAAGCACTTTATCAATCCCCGTTTAACACATTACATAT
Source organism: Salticus scenicus (assembly GCA_963930645.1). Taxonomy (NCBI): domain Eukaryota; kingdom Metazoa; phylum Arthropoda; class Arachnida; order Araneae; family Salticidae; genus Salticus; species Salticus scenicus. The sequence continues at coordinate 124,442,708 of OZ005660.1, read as the reverse complement.
TTTTAGAGAGTGGTTTGAAATATATGAATAGATAGTGTTATATTTGTACAGTTGATTCTATAGAATAAGAAGCAGCAATATGTAACTGTGGGATGCTGCTGTTTGCTTATGGTGATTAAACGTCCAGCAATGGATTATGCTTAGATCCGGGTCGAGGGTGGTAATATTTTTAAGCTTATTAAAATCTTAAAAATTATTTAATTTTGAACACAAATCCAGGTAGGAGATTTTTCCGACTTTCATCGGAATTTCCGACGTTTTTAAAATTTAGCATAAAATAAATAAATAAAAATAAAAAAATCCCAAACGTAAAATTCGGCAAGCAGTATACCTGCAGTAGCAATCGATGTCTTATATTGAAGCTGTTCCAAAAACTGAAAGAGATAATTGAATAATGATAATTTTTATTTTATTTTTATTTTATTACCTACCAGTATTGGTCAGTACTTTGAACTAGGACAATACTGAAAACGGATATATATATATATATATATATATATATATATATATATATATATATATATTTTAACGTGCTCTGGCTTACTTTGTTTTTAAAAAAAGGAAAAACTGTTTTAAAAATAAAGAAAAGAGGATAATGAATTTGGCAAATCAATCAACATAGTTGCAGACTGAAACACCCCACCTAGTAGGCTATCCACCATTAAATTTGAACCATTTACCTTATCCTTATTTGCTTATTATTTTTATTAAGGCCAGTTTCATATTTTAGCTTTTATGCAATTTTATACCTTTTCCAATACAACACTCAATACTGCAAGTTTACCTATCAACCAGGGCTTGAAAAATCTCGAATTTATTACATGCCTAATTGGGCATGTTGTTCTGGAGAATACATGCCTGAATTAAATTTGTACATGCCTAAATATTTTAATCAAATGCATATTAATAAAAACATTCACATATTCAGTGAAAATAATTTAACAACAACATACTTATATTGACATTTTTCATTTCAATTTAATTTATGTAAAAGTTTTAGACAAGATACTATGTTATTTCTTAAAATTACTTTTGATTAAATATTTACATACCCTGGGCATGTCTGGCAATATAATTTTCGAGCCCTGTTATCAACATTGTCTAATACTTTGAACTAAAATAATATTAAAATTGCATTAAAAAAAAAAAAAAAAAAAAAAAGGAAATAGTGATTCTCTCTCTTTTTCATTTATTTATTTTATTTTTTTTTAATGATAGCCATTTTATATCAATTAATACAATAATTAGGCTTGAGTATTTCAAATAGTGATAATCAGATTCTTATTTGTATAAATTTACATGACAATAAACGAGTCTTTACAGTTAGTTAAGTTTGTACATATGATTTTGAAAACTTTAAATAAGTAAGTAAATAAATTTATCGTTGCAACAACATTATTTTAATGTATTATTGTTGAATTTTTATCAGAATTTATTTGCATTTTTATTTTACTCTTAAAACTGCTTTGTAATTTACCCGAATGATATAGTTCTTAAATATTTTTCTTTTTAATGCAAAATATGTTGGTGCCTCGTCGTTTTCCTTCTCCTTTTTTTTTTTTTTTTTCTTTTTTTGTGACATTTGATTTTATGCATATTTTCAGACTTTTTGTCCTTTTCCCACTTTCATGCCTGCAAATCCAAACATTAAAGAGCAACTGTAATTCAAAATCGATTAGGTTTTCATATTCAATCGATAATACAATTTCAAAGCATGATCTGCTCTCCCTGTCATGAGTCAAATATGTTATGATTTGATGAGTGAAATTATTTTTTTTAAATAATTAAGTATGCAATGATTTACTAAATATAAAATATTGAACAAAAAGCTGTAAAGAAACTATTTTTAAACAAATAAACTTATCTACTTTTGAATCAAAATAATTTCCAATTTGATTAATAAAAATATAAACGTAAAATTAGTCTGTTCTCCAGTGATGAAATAAAAAATTAAATTCTGAAGAGAGAACAATAAAAAAATTTAAAAAGTGAGGATTTAAAACCACAAGAGAGTATTTTTCCTAACAATGTAAGTTTGTGGAGTTTGCGTTCCTGCAAACTTCATCTTCACTTAAATACTTATTTAGATTACTAAGAAAACCAGAGACTTGAATTGAACAAACAATAAGAGTTTATTTGAACAAGATTAATGGGAGGGCGGCCTGGTAATAAAACTTAGCTCAGTCAGCGTATTACTAAATCAAAATATATAAATCAACAATTTAATTATCTTAAATATCTCACCCCAGCAGATAGTCGAAGGTGTAGAGACGGTCGCACTCGTACTTCGCTACCACGACTTCACTATGAATCAGAATATTCCCTTCGGACCCAACTTGACCTTTCCGAATGCTAGTAGTTGCGCACACCAACACTCATCACCACTTAACTTCACACCACTAAATCTCCACGACTCTACTTCCCGATATTCACCAAAATAAGATTCATCACATCCACTATACTATCCTCCAACATCCACACCATCTACTAAAACCATCTCTATTTTTATACTTCTTCCTACACCCTCCTTTCACTACATTTCAATCCGTTCTTTTAAAAATCACTTCTAATTTATCTAATATTCAAAATCTAAGTCTTTTATTGCAGCCCCCTGCCGACACAACACTAACTCGACCTTAACCTTCACCGAGTCACTGGCGACGAAGCGATTTTAACCGTCCCCACTTTCTACTTTGCTGGATACAGCTTAATTAAAACAACTGTGGTGACGTTTTGACGTCTCAACCTCACAAGTTTAATTATTTAATCTATTATTGCTTAAAAATAACCTTTTCTAAACTAATGTGTATATGTAAACAAAGTTAGTTTTAATATTAAATTTAATAATAAGTTTTAAACAAATCTTAGAAGAGTATTGTATATCTGTAATATTATTTATTAAATTATAGTGTGAAAGATTTTTATTTATCTTTTGAAATCTTCAGTTTTATATGTTGCAATATGCATTGATATTGTGATTGTTACATAAACAAAATTGTGTTAAGTACTTGATAATGTTAATATTAGCAATTTAATTCAAAAGAAACCTGTATTTTGCTTTTTCAGAATGTAGCTTTAAAAATGTTAGTATGGAATATAAATCATGTAAAATATTTCTACAATTTTCTGTAAATAGTTTGAATATCTAATATTGTGTCACTACTTTGACAAGGTTATGTTAATTACTACTGGATACGTTAATACTAACTATTTATTTAAAAAAAAAAAAAATCTCAATTTTTCTTTCTAATAGCTTTGTGCTTAATAAATTGCTATAAAAATATTTGTATATATACATATAAATTCTTTCAAAAAGCTTATAGTATAACTGATTTAAATTTCTGAAATTATCTGTATACCTGTTCAAAGAATAATCTATAACTTAAAAGACAATTTTTGATTTTATTTTTTTAACTTCAGTTTTGAAAATAGCATCATGCATTGGTATATTGTGATTGTTACATTAACAAGGTTGTTTTAATAATTTTTGATTAATAACATAATTCAATTATCTCTGAAGCTGGAAAATGGACATTAATTTAGCCTTTTCCTCACTTTCAAATATATGTTGAACATAAACATGATAGTAGATAGCTTTAAATAAATTGATTAAAAATGTTAGTTCGAAAAAACTTAAAAGTATAATCTGTTTGAATTACCTCAAATGTTATCCTGAAATCAACAGATTGTTATTTATTTAGCATTCTGCATTGGTATTTATTGTGATTATCATTTTAAGGTCAAATACAGGATATGTTAATACTAGTTTTTTTTTTTTTTTTCTTTTTCAAAAGAAGTTTGTAATTTGCTTTCTAATAGCTTTGCTTTAAATAAATTGCGTTAAAATGTTAGTTTATATATACAGTAGCCGCCGCTTTATAAAATCACGTTTTTTTTCATCAAAATGATTTCATTAGGCAGCTGATTTTTATATCCGGCGTACATGTCTGAACTCAATAAAAGGGTATTCATTACCTAAATGTGGAAATAAATTCTTCTTCTCCCTTCCATTTAAAAACTAGCCATCCGTAAAAATGGAGTGTTTGCTACTTATCATTCATGTAAAATTTTCAGCTTTTAAGAACAAAATCATATTAAAAGATGGAAATTTTCTTTGACCTGGCATTCTTGTACCTATCTAAAAGTGCTGCGTTGACGACTCCTGCTCTTCTTATTCATTTTCGCTTGTGATTCACTCTTCGGTTTGGTACAATTTAGGCACTAATATCTTTATTATGTATTATGTTTATGTGAAGCAAACTGAGAAATTTCAAGCTTCGATGTCGCCTACCTATGACTATACATTTGAAGGAAACTATCATACTTTACCAAAATTTTACGCTTTACCTTCAAAATAAAAACTACCCGCTTGCATATCTTTTGCAGCTAAGTTGCTTCAAAATAAGAACTAGAAACTCTATTTGAATATTTTAAGACAGAAAAAATACTCATTAGCCAATCATGTGAAGAATCCATTCCTTGAATTCATAACTACAACACACGGCGGGCCGTGTTTTTCTTTCTTTTCCCTTTCTGTTCTTTTTAGTGCTAGAGGCCTATTTCAGTCGGTACAGCGTTGTCGAATTTTTATACGTTACTCTTAATAGTGCTAAGGGCCTATTTCAGTCGGTTTATTGAATGGGGATTTATTGAATGAAGTCCCCCCAAGGCACAACTTTGACATGAGTCCAATCCCCAGGCCCAACTTTGACATGAGTCCCCCCAAGGTACCCCTATTTTAGTCGGTACAGCGTTGTCGAATTTTTATACGTCACTCTTAATAGTGCTAAGGGCCTACTTCAGTCGGTTTATTGAATGGAGATTTATTGAATGAAGTCCCCCCAAGGCACAACTTTGACATGAGTCCCCCCCAGGCCCAACTTTGACATGAGTCCCCCCCAAGGTACCCCTATTTCAGTCGGTACAGCGTTGTCGAATTTTTATACGTCACTCTTAATAGTGCTAAGGGCCTATTTCAGTCGGTTTACTGAATGGGGATTTATTGAATGAAGTCCCCCAAAGGCCCAACTTTGACATGAGTCCCCCCCCCAAGGTACCCCTCTTTCAGTCGGTACAGCGTTGTCGAATTTTTATACGTCACTCTTAATAGTGCTAAGGGCCTATTTCAGTAGGTTTATTGAATGGGGATTTATTGAATGAAGTCCCCCCAAGGCACAACTTTGACATGAGTCCCCCCCAGGCCCAACTTTGACATGAGTCCCCCCCCCCAAGGTACCCCTATTTCAGTCGGTACAGCGTTGTCGAATTTTTATACGTCACTCTTAATAGTGTTAAGGGCCTATTTCAGTCGGTTTATTAAATGGGGATTTATTGAATGAAGTAGCCCCAAGGCACAACTTTGACATGAGTCCCCCACCCCAGGCCCAACTTTGACATGAGTTCCCCCAAGGTACCCCTATTTCAGTCGGTACAGCGTTGTCGAATTTTTATACGTCACTCTTAATAGTGCTAAGGGCCTATTTCAGTCGGTTTATTGAATGGGGATTTATTAAATGAAGTCCCCCCAAGGCACAACTTTGACATGAGTCCCCCCCCAGGCCCAACTTTGGCATGAGTCCCCCCAAGGTACCCCTATTTCAGTCGGTACAGCGTTGTCGAATTTTTATACGTCACTCTTAATAGTGCTAAGGGCCTATTTCAGTCGGTTTATTAAATGGGGATTTATTGAATGAAGTCCCTCCAAGGCACAACTTTGACGTGAGTCCCCCACCCCAGGCCCAACTTTGACATGAGTCCCCCCCAAGGTACCCCTATTTCAGTCTGTACAGCGTTGTCGAATTTTTATACGTCACTCTTAATAGTGCTAAGGGCCTATTTCAGTCGGTTTATTGAATGGGGATTTATTGAATGAAGTCCCCCAAGGCCCAACTTTGACATGAGTCCCTCCAAAGGTACCCCTATTTCAGTCGGTACAGCGTTGTCGAATTTTTATTCGTCACTCTTAATAGTGCTAAGGGCCTATTTCAGTCGGTTTATTGAATGGGGATTTATTGAATGAAGTCCCCCCAAGGCACAACTTTGACATGAGTCCCCCCCAGGCCCAACTTTGACATGAGTCTCCCCCAAGGTACAACTTTGACATGAGTCCCCCCAAGGCCCAACTTTGACATGAGTCCCCCCCAGGCCCAACTTTGACATGAGTCCCCCCCAAGGTACAACTTTGACATGAATCCCCCCCAAGGCACACCTTTGACATGAGTCCCCACCAAGGCACATCTCCCCCTCATTGGGAAAAAGAAAAAAACGTTGTTTTGCGGCTATAAGACGGTTTGGACTTCCAACGTTATTTGTTACAGTATCTGCAGCTGAAACTCATTGGTTTGATATAATGAAAACTTTATCATGGAATTTAGATCGTCACGAATTAACTAAAGAAGAATTTGTCGATATTAACAAGTTTAGCAGTAGGCCTCTGGCACTAAATTAAAATCTGTCAATGTCAGATTTTCATGTTTTAAATAATGAAATAATGTCGTGTCTGTATAATTTTTATTTTTAATTTTTAATTTTTTTTTTTTTTTTTTTTTTTTGAGGCGTAAAATTTTTGACAAAGAATGATAATGTGATGGCTTGCTATGTTTTTCTTCTTTCTTTCTTTTCAAAAATCCGGTGAGAAAATATAATTTGTTGTTTAGCTTACAAACATGGCCATATTTACTGTTGAAGAGATTTTCTTTTGCGTTTATTAAGCGGCGATGCTGATTTTATTAAGTGGCGGTTTGTATTGATGGGATTCTGGACCCAGCAATTTGATCAGATTAGGCGGATTATTATTACTAATAAAGTTTAATGTTCAAGAAAATAAGAGATAATCAATGATGAATATTCACTTCTACACTTAAAAAATATTTTAATTTGTACTATTATAAATATGTGTGTTTATATTTTATTGCTGTATATTACTTATGTGTATGCTTAATATATTTACTTTCATATGTGAATATGATTTATTAGTTTAATTTTTAATATTGAAACCAGTTTTAATGTCTGTTTATGAATTAATAATAATAGCCGACTTGGCCAAAGAAAAATGTAAACAAAGACCTCTAATTTACAAATTCTTAGGTATAATTCATACAACCTTTGGACAAAATCTTTGTGAATTAGAGGCAATTGACTGATTTGTATTAATTTTACATATTTTTTTTTTTTTTTTTTTTTATTCCTAAAATTGCCGATTACATAGATAAAATTTTATAAAGTTTATTTCATTTCTAATATTTACATGTTACAGTACAAAACAAATATAAATAAATAAATTAAATAAATTATAAAGCTTTGATTACTACAAACATAATGGTACTGAAACAAAATTCATGTGAAAATAATAATCAAAACATTTTTTTTTACTTTATAGTGGAATTTATATTTGAAAATAAGTAAAGAAATTTTTTTAAAAAATCAGAAAAATATACCATTAATCCATGACTTGAGTACTATATATCTTACTAGCAGGCTACGCCCGCTTCGCTGGTTATTATTTTTAAATGAATCATTATAATTAATGAATTCTCAAAATTGCATTAATTTTTATCATGTGAAAAAAAAAAGAAAAAAATCTCTGATCGGGAAGAATGTCGCACCGGGTCCCCACTGCCTTCGGCAGCGTACACCCGTGCGCGATGCGCACGCGCGAATGCATATATATGAGCGCTGCGCGCGCGTATTCCTTCACCACCCTTATGATTTCTCAAAATTCCATGTTATTACTCATAAACTTTTATTCTTTAAAAAAGTAATAATAATAATAATAATAAAAATCATTTCTGATCGGGTAAAAACTCACACCGGGTCCCTTCTGCCTTCGTCAACGTACACCCGTACGCGCGCTGTTCGCACGAATTCATATATACGCTCGCTGCGCGCGCGTATTCTTTCACCACCCTTCCTGTCCCTCCTTAATTTTACTTTCGAAAATATCCTCATTGGACTCGCAGGCACCCAAAACCTATATGTACCAATTTTGAACGGTCTAATTGAATTTCTAATTTTTTGCCCCACTTTAGGACACCTTAAAACATATAAATCAGGTGAAATCTCGATTAATTGCGATTAGCGCCCTCTATTGGATAAATCTGATGTAGGTTATTCGATAATATAAAAGAACTTTAAATTATCTTTCGAATGATGAATTAAAAATAATTTAAACATATTTAGAATTCGAAATATTGAGATTTTAAAATATTGCAGCGCCATGTGGTGGTAGAAATTTCTGTAATCTACTGATCAATTCCAAATTAACAAAGCTTTAAAATGAGGTATTACATATGAAATTATTTTAATTAGTAGCTGAGATACAAAAGAAAACCTAATCAGGAGACCTCAAAACGTGTAAATCGGGTGAAATCTCGAATTCCATTATCGATAATGTAAAAGTACTTTAAAATGTGTATCAACTCAACAAAGTTTTCAAATGATGTATTACTTATGAAATTTTTTTAATTAATAACTGAGATATAAAAGAAAACTGATTCAGGACACCTCAAAACGTGTAAATCTGGTGAAAACTTTCGATAATGAAAACCTAATCAGGACACCTCAAACCGTGTAAATCGGGTGAAATCTCGAATTCCATTTTCGATAATGTAAAAGTACTTAAAATGTGTATCAACTCAACAAAGCAAGGCGTTCTGGGTTTTCCGTTGTTTTCTCCGAAACAATCGTTCCTTTTCTACGATTTTGCCCCCCCCCCTTTCCGCCCCTTCTAATAATTTTACACTTGAAAATATCCGCAATCGATTTATCTTTCCTTAAAATCTAATAATACCAATTTCAAACGCTGTAACTCTTTTTTTCCCCTTCGCCCCCCCCCTATTCCACAAGCCCTTCCTAATAATTCTACGCTTTCAAAAATATTCAGAATGGAATTATCGGGCGTTAAAACCAAATACTACGAAATTTCAACGGCATATCTCAATTTAAAATAGTGCAAAATATAAAACAAAATTTAATCTAATTTTTTTGTTTATCCACATATTGTCATGAAAATTGAACAGTAGCTTTATAATATGCTGCCTAGGCCGAATATTAATTGAAATGTAACGTGAATGAAAATTTGAAAATTACAATTTTCCTCCCCCCCCCCACTACAAAACACGTGACATCTTGATCGGTTACAATCATTTCCTTTTTCATGGCAGACATTCGTCTGGCATTATGATAAAATGGCGGTGAATTCTCAGTCATTGAGATCGCTTTTAGATTAGACATGAGTGGACATTTTAATTAATATCTCCAAAACTATTTAAAATACAACTTTCATTTTTGCGGCGTTGTCTTTCTCGGGTCGTAAACATTAACCGTGCCGAATTTAGTCCCGCTCGGTGAAACGGCCTAGGATTCTATAGTGGACAGACACACAAACACACAGACTCTGCTCTTTTATATATACAGACTAGCTGACCCGATAAACGTTGTTTTGTCATATAAATTATTTCTAGAGAATATTTTGCTAGAAAAAAATAACTAACTTATTGTAAGTGTGTAAGGATGGGGTATATAAGTGAAACAGGTATGGAGCGCTGTCAACGGTGCCTGTGAATTCCGATTATAACGTAAAAGACATAATTAACAATTAAATAAACAATTTAAATTGGAATAAATTGTAAATCTAAACCATTCTCGAATCCACTTGAAGACACACAAAAAATTTCATTAAAATCGGTCCAGCCGTTTAGGAGGAGTTCAGTGACATACAATAATAACACGAAGTTACAAAATATTTTCTTGAATTTGATCGCAGCACCAACTGTCGGGACAAACTGGAATTACAATAGAATATACGCAAGCGAAGTGTGACGTCACTGACCGTCAGTGGATGCAAGAAAAAGATTTCCTATGTTAATCTCCCATTGGAATTTTTATAAAAAATTATTAAAAATCAAGGAAAATTATTTCTCGATTTTAATCCCGGTATTTGGGTATAGATATGTATTTGTTATCGTATGCACGTGTTAGATTGAGTTATTTTGCTCTCAAATTGACAAAATTTTAATTTTAAATTTCAAAACTCAGTCTTCGTGGCGTTTTTTGTATTTGGCGATCAAAAACGTAATACGAAAATATACATGCCAGATGTATATTTTCGTAATATGTATTGTACGAAATTGTTTCATATTATTCATTACTCTCTTAATATAAGTTGTTGAAATAACCATTATTTTTAAAGAAATTAAATATGTTCGTCAGATGATATGGATATATTTTTTTTTCCGACTAGGATGACAGAGTTTTGAGATTAAAAATTCAAATTTTATCAATTTTACAGCAAAATCCAATGGGCGATTAACATAGGAAATATTTTTCTTGCATCCACGGACGGCCAGTGACGTCATCACTTCGCTTGCGTATTATTGAATATTCGATACTACGATCGTAGCGCAGTCTGCCGTATCCAATGTGAAACATTCCAAAATCAACAACAATTTATAAGTGATAAATTAATTAAATAAACAATTTAAATTGGACTGAATTGTAATTCTAAACCATTCTCGAACGCACCTGAAGACACACAAAAAATTTCATTAAACTCGGTCCAGCCGTTTAGGAGGAGTTCAGTGACATACACACGCACAAAAGAAATATATATATAAAGATATACATATTTATATATATTTTTATTTTCCAGAAATAAAATGAAATATTTTTAATTTCACGTGAATAATAATAAAAATTAAAGAGAAAAATACCAACAAAAGTTGGTGATTTTTTTTTTTTTTTTTAAATCAAGTATTTGCACGTGGATAAATATTTTCATAGAGATATTTGGCATTAGTTTAATATTTTTATTTAATTAAGCACTACTTTTCTTTCCTGCAGTAAAACAAATATGTACCTTATGAGTTCCTTTTATGTTCTCCCCTTAATTGTAAATGATTATAATTTGGATTTTATTAAGATTTTTATTTTTATTTTGTAAATATCAGAAAAGAATTTTTATTTTATTTTATTTATTTATTTATTTTGTGTATGGAAAAAGCTTTAGTGTTGGATCCCTTTGTCAGAATTTGAAATTTGGCACCGAAGTAGTTCGGACGTTTCTCGCCAAGATGCTTAATTGCACAATTGAGACAGTAAATTCAGTTCGTCGCAAAAAATGGCTTAAAATATTTAAAGTCACCAAAGGGTTCATATACTAAAGCTGTGCTTTTTGTATTTATTTATTTATAATATTTTCTATTAAAGACTTCTGTGGTCACGAAATTTGGTGCGTAAATTGTTTGTATGCATCCGGCACTTATTGTAACTGGATTTCACGAAATTTGAAATCCCCCCCCCGCACACACACACACACTTCTCGGAGTCGGAAGGCAATAAACATGTGTAAAAACATGATTTTCCGTTTGAGTTTGCTTTGAATTATCTTAGAATGGCGAATTTTGGTGTGTGGATATTGATTAAGTGTACGCATTATGTACATTAGTGGGATTTTGCAAAACATTAAACTCACCCGCTGAGGAAGGGGAAGTAAGAAGTAGGTAACTTGTGCCGAAGACAGTGGGGACCCAGACTCCTCACGTTGCGAGTGAGAAAACCTCTACCAGTCACAGCGAGAACTTAGGTTATTAATAAAGATATGAGATTTTGACAACTCATTTAAGTTTAATGTCCAGCGAAGCGGGCAAAGCCTGCTAGTAATATATAAATAAGGTATACAGATAAATTAATTTAATTTGTTGCAAGTATTTATTAATTTTATTAAAAGTATCTTTCTAAATTTCATAATTTTGAATATGTAATTAATTATTTATCTTAAAAAATAATGAATCTCGTTTATTAATAAACCCGATAATTGTTACAATTGAAATTTTTTTTCCAGTTTTGAAGGAAAAAAATCCTTCAAAACTGGATCCTCTTTTGTGCTCTCGTTATTAAAAATCAGCCGCTTAATAAAATCATTTTGCCTCAGAGCGAACGTGATTTTATCAAGCGGCGACTACTATGTATCTATATCTATATACATATACATATAATATATATGTAAAGTTATGCTAGGTGTACAGTCGTGGATCTTCAAGGAAACAGACTTGATTTCTACAATTTCACTTTATTTAATATTTAGAGAATAGGGACATGGAAGGCGATGGAGAGTGAGGGCATTATATCCAGTCGCAGTACTTTAATGTTGCAGTCTCGGATCGCGGCACGGAATTACATTGGGGTTTCATGGTTTCACGCGGTTTCCGGGAGTACGGGACGCGGAGCCCGGGGGCCCGCGGCCGACGAATATTCTTTAGATCTTTTTAGCCTCTATTATAGGTCGAGAATCTCTCTAAAACGCTCTCTAATTTTTTGAGTTTCGTGTTTTATACGCGTATTTTTTGGTGTAATTTGGCGTATTTCTAATTCCACCCCCTTCTCTATAATTGGTTCGCCTTTTAATAATAAAGCCTTTCCATTATTTCCCATTCGTTGTACTTTCGTTTCGTCCAGACAGTCTGGAGCCTTAACCCGCGAAAGTTGCCAATTCGCCAAGTCATTAATATAATTACTTCTTGCTCTCTTTTTGACATAAGTAATCAACCCTTAATTTAGAATCATAAATCTTTTATTCTTTCAAATTGAATCTTTCCGGCGCCCAGATATTTTTCTATTGCTCATTAAATATTATTTACAGGATATTTCCAGATATCAAAATACTTAAAATGATAAATTTGTTTATTTCAAATGATCGCGATTGCAATTTCCTTTCGTTATTTTTTATGCTTCTAATCTTACAGACTAATAAGAAATCCCCTTTAATTTATTTTGCAATATCACTTTGAAATATAAACAGAATACCCTGAAAATATGAAAATAATATTTTATAATATAAAAATATTAATTTAATTCTTACTTCTTTTTATCTCTTATATTTCATATATATATATATATATATATATATATATATATATGTCTGTGTGTGTGTGTGTGTGTACCGAGTATCCCATAAGTCTGTGGACATTTTAAAAATTCATAAAAATTGAAGGGATTGGTAGCTGTGAACGCTGTTTGCGGAAAAAGTATTCTCTTGATGGGAGATTTTTTTTTTTTTTTTTTTTTTTTTTTTTTTAATTATTATTATTATTTTTTTTTTTTTTGTTAAAGAAATAATAGCTACATTTTTCATCGCTAGAGGGCGCTGTTCGAATTCGTAACGAGAAATATGTAAGATCAGAGACCTATGAAATGTACGATTTTACTATTAACACAGCCTATTTCTTATTTTGCATACTTGTGCATACATGATGCCTATTGCCTACTTGTGCATACATGAAGTTTCAGTTGCGATACTGTCTTGGTGGATAAATCGTTATTGGTGAAGATGTTTTCCTGCAGGTAAAAATGGTCGATAGTTGCCGATAACTATTTTGTAAGTCGTTTGCAAACTGTATTTTGTGGCAATGGCGCACACATAGTATGGAATTTATGTGCCTGTAAACATTTGCATGCAAATAAATTTCACAGAAATGTTTAATTTGTTCACGTACAGCGCAATCTATCGATGAAATTTTTACTATTATTTTTTTCCTTACAAAAAAAAAAAAAAAAAAAAAGAAATCCCCTTTTTGAGAATAATTGTTTTGCAAATCGCATTCAATTCTACGAATTCCTTCAACTTTTGTCAGAGATAATTTTTTGTCGATATAAATTTTGCGCACAGAATTACATGAAAATGATACAGCACATGAACCTAAAAGAAAAAAAAATGATATATATATATGCATATTAAAAAATATTCTATAATTAAAATGACGAAAAATAACTTTGCTTAAATGCTCTATACTTAAAAAAAATTATTATAATTTTGTTTTGCTTTCGCTTTTTGTTTCAATATATATAAGATATAATTTCACCAACACTAAAAGCTACTGATACAGGCATACTTTATATATTTTTCATTAGAAAGAAGAAATAATCTTAAATATATGTAACTTTTTTTTTCATGCATGTATTTTTTTTTTTTTAAATTTTTTTTGTTATATATTCATCGAATAGTGACTTTTACTGTACGAGTAACAGCTTCAATTTTTTCCAGAATATTCGAAAAATTAACATTTCTATTTGACTGTTTTCGAGAATATTCGTTTTAATAGTAGTTTTGTTGCACAGATTCGAGAAGTTCATAAAATGTTTGACATTTTCAAGGAGATCCCGTACTAAAACTGTGAAGAAAATAGTCCCCAATCGAAGTATATTTATTTAAACGTTTCAATTATTCAACTAAAAAGAAATCCTTTAAATATAGTGCCCAGTAAAGCGGGCTAGTAATACTATCATGAGACAAGTTACTGTACAGAAAATGGGCATTTTCTTAGAATACATTTTTTTTTCCAAATTCATTTATGTTATAAAACCAAGTTTTCATATATATATATATTTATTTATTTATTTAAGAAAGTGAAGTACACGATTATAAAACTTGTGTAATTTGAGATTTATTTTAGTTCTAGGAGACTCATGTTCTACAGATAAACCAGGCTGTGAAGACACAGGAGGTATATGTATGTTAAAAGGAAAGAACTATGTAGAATGTAAATGTCCTGAAAACACTAAATACATAGAGGGGCTGGGCTGTGAAAGTAGGTTTTGTATAAGATTTTTCACATTATTTTATTGAAAAACTTTTTAATAAAAAAAAAATACTAACAAATAAATTTCAAATTTTGTTGTAAACTTTTTAAATTCTGAAGTTTTGTTACAAAATCTGCTTCTCTAATGTTAAAAGAATTTGATTGACGCAATATATATATATATATATATCTATATATATAAAAGAGCAGAGTCTGTCTGTGTGTGTGTGTTCGCTATAGAATCCTAGGCCGTTTCACCGAGCGGGACCAAATTTGGCACTGTTAATGTTTACGACCCGAGAAAGACAACGCCGCAAGCGATTTTACAAAATTCGCCCCCCAGGGGGGGGGGAGGGGGCAAAACGTAATTTCACAAAATCCTTCATATCTCAAACAAAAAAACCAGATATCCGTAAAATTTTTGGTTTAAAATATAGCTAATACAAATGTCTAAAAATCATTTTCTGGAATTTTTGAAATTCGGTCCCCAAGGGGGGCGGGGGGGGGGGCAAAACGGGATTTCACATTCGTAAAACGTGATTTCGCATAATCCTATATATCTCAAACAAAAAAAATAGATATACGTGAAAGTTTTGCTCTAAAATATAGCTAATGCAACTATCTAAAAACCAATTTCTGGAATTTTAGAAATTCAGCCCCCAGGTGGGGCAGCAAGAGGGGGGGGCTATGGAGCAAAAACAAATAGAAATAGAGTTAGGCTGTTCAAAATTGGTACAGATAATTTTTAAAGGCCTGCAAGAAGAATGGGGATATTTTCGATTGTGTAAAGTTATTAGGAGGGGCGAGAAGGGGGGGGAGGGGGGGGGGCAAAAAAAATAAAAATAGTGTCAGATCGTTCAAAATTGGTACGTAGAGGTTTTCGATACTTACAAATCGATTGCGGATATTTTTGAATTTGTAAAATTATTAGGAGGGGGGGGGTAGGGGGTTGGGGCGGTAAGCGGGGGCTATGGGGCAAAAACAAATATAAATACAGTTAGGCTGTTCAAAATTGGTACAGATAGGTTCAAGAGGCCTGCAAGTCGAATGGGGATATTTTCGATTGTCTAAAGTTATTAGGAGGGGCAAAAAGGGGGAGGGGAGGGGGGAAGCAAAAAAATAAAAATAGTGTCAGATCGTTCAAAATTGGTACATTGAGGTTTTCGATACTTACAAATCGATTGCGGATATTTTTGAATTTGTAAAATTATTAGGGGGTGGGGCGGTAAGGGGGGGGCTATGGGGCAAAAACAAATAGAAATACAGTTAGGCCGTTCAAAATTGGTACAGATAGGTTAAAGAGGCCTGCAAGACGAATGGGGATATTTTCGAAAGTGTAAAGTTATTAGGAGGGGCGAGAAGGGGGAGGGGAGAGGGGGGGGGGGCAAAAAAATAAAAATAGAGTAAGATCGTTGAAAATTGGTATATAGAAGTTTCCGATACTTACAAATCGATTGGGGATATTTTCGAATTTGTAAAATTATTAGGAGGGGCGGTAAGGGGGGGGGCTATGGGCAAAAACAAATAGAAATACAGTTAGGCCGTTAAAAATTGGTACAGACAGGTTTTAAAGACCTGCAAGTCGAATGGGGATATTTTCGAAAATGTAAAGTTATTAGGAGGGGCGAGAAGGGGGATGGGGGGAAATAAAAATAGAGTTAGATCGTTCAAAATTGGTATATAGAGGCTTTCGATACTTACAAATCGATTGGGGATATTTTCGAATTTGTAAAATTATTAGTAGGGGCGGGAAGGGGGTGGGGCGGTAAGGGGGGGCTATGGGCAAAAACAAATAGAAATACAGTTAGGCCGTTCAATTTTGGTACAGATAGGTCTTAGAGGCCTGCAAGTCGAATGGGGATATTTTCGAAAGTGTAAAGTTATTAGAAGGGCCGGGAAGGGAGGGCGGAGGGGCAAAAAAAAAATAGAGTTAGATCGTTCAAAATTTGTACATCGAGGTTTTCGGTACCTACAAATCGATTGCGGATATTTTTGATTTTTTAAAATTATTGGGAGGGGCGGGAAGGGGGGAGGGAGCGGAGGGGGCAAAAAAATAAAAACAGAGATAGATCGTTCAAAACTGGTGCATAGAGGTTTTTGATACTTACAAATCGATTGCGGATACTTTCGAATTTGTAAAATTATTAGGGTGCTCATATATATGCATTTACGCGTGCGCATCGTGCACGGTTCTACGCTGCCGAAGGCAGTGGGGACCCGGTGCGACATTTTTCCCGATCAGAGTTTTTTTTCTTTTTTTTCACATGATAAAAATTAATGCAATTTTGAGAATTCGTTAATTATAATGATTCATTTAAAAATAGTGACCAGCGAAGCGGGCGTAGCCTGCTAGTATATATATATATAGTGTAACATTTCAATAGAAATAAATCAGTGGAAAATATATTTCACATTACTACTGCTCATTAGCTTTTTTCTTATCATAATTATCTATCATTTATTAGGAAATTTGTAGATACATCAAAACTGTTTTTTCCTTAAAATTTTGTTCGGCATTTTATATTCTACGTAAAATAGTATTAAGACTACAAATCTTTTATATTTATTTTATCGCGTTAAAACTAATGTTTTAAATTTTAGAATGTCATTTATGGCAAGATAATATTGATTACGTCATTTTTTGTCAAAATAAACAGTTTTGAAAAATGTTACTTTTTGTTTTTTTAATTATAAATAGATTGAAGAATTTTGAATTAATTATAATATTACTTTAAGACTTTGAACAAAATATTCGCAAAAATTTAAAATAGGAGCACGTTGGCGATTTCCATTGACAAAATTTAAAATAAAGTCTCATAAAAGACTTGTTCATGAGTAATGAATTTGCTTTATGTAAATAAAAAAATAGTTGCGAACTCGTTACTGATTAATTAAAAAAAAAAAAAAAATCATGGGACATGAGCTGCAAATAATGTATAATTTGGAAAGAACTCGAACGATCATTCTCCTTCTATTATTTTGTTTTGTTGAAAAAAAAAAAAAAAAAAAAGAAAGAAAGAAAAGAAATCGTATCCCAGAGCGTATTCAAAAAAGTTGGTTGAGACGTTTTACATATTATTTATCTGTCTTATATATTAAACGAAATAAACCATTTGAAAATAAGTTTATCATTACTATTTTCAATTCGCATTTTTACATATTGCAGGTAACACTTCTTTATTCCGAAAATCATCCGTTGTTTTACCAAAATTTATTTTTCTAAAAATATAATATACTGCTGTAGAAAACTTTAGAGATAACCTGTATCTCGACGTGTATTATTAATAGGAAGCAATGCAATGTTAAATAAAACATTAAATTGATATTATTTACAGAAATTTCAATTGATATATACAGAAATTTTAGAAATTTCCAGAAATTTCAATTGATAAATACATTTATATTTGTACGAGCTCTTCCTTCGAAAAACTGCAGATTTCTCTATTAAATAAAATTTCTGGTAGAGGAATGACACATCTTACCAGCGGGTTATCTACCAGAAATTACGATTTATTATCACAAATACAATAAAGGTTCTAATGAAAATCGAGGAAAACATACGGTAAAAATTTTCGCGAATGAGTGTTTTGGAAATATGTCCTGTAAGGTAAGTGCTTTGTCACTTATTTTATGGTTTGCAGAGTACGCAATCAACGTGTAGTACCGTGAAGACGTAAAGATGGTCATTGAAAAGCGTCTTACAAACATCATTAGGACATACGAGTTATACATCTATATTAAAATTCTCAAGAAAACCGCCGACAAGCAAAATTTTGTAAACATACATTCATCCAGGTGCCAAGGAACAGAAACCGGAAAATTGGAAAAAGACCGGACGTCCAGGAGATTCGTTAGTCCGTGATAAAAGTAGAATTAGGAGAATGGTATGTCAATTAATAGAGCAAGATGAAACGGCCACCAGCCTTTCCATCTATAATAATAAAAGAAGATGTCTCTCTGTGCGTCTGTCTGTCTCTCTGTCTGTCTGTGCATCTATACGTTAAGCCCCTACTGAACGCAGAAGTACACAATTTGACATACGGGTGCTCCGAAGCCTTCCCGAGGGTCTCCTGAAAACAGAATTTAAAAATTTTAATTAGTTCCGGAGATATTAATTAAAATGTAGACAAATGTCTAATCAAAAAGCGATCTCAATGACTGAGAATTCACCGCGATTGCATAAAAATAGATATTTTAACGGAGTTAAAAGCAGAAAAAGTGGAAAATAAATTAGAAATATTAGTCCGATCGTTACGAATTTGATACCAAATGAAAGGAGAAATTTTTCCGAATCTAAGAGTGCAAGCGGCTTATCGAAAGAACAATTAGATTTTTAAAAATTAAACTGAAGTATGAAATTTAGTTGGAAACAGGCAGACGACTGTTTGCGATGACAAAGGAAATGGTTGTAATCAATTAAGATATCACGTGTTTTATAGTGGGGGGGGGGAAATTGCAAATTTCAAATTTTTCAAATTTTCTTTTACCTTACATTTAAATGAATATTCGGTTTAGACAGCTTATTATAAAACTACTGTTCAATTTTCATGAAAAAATATGAATAAACAAAAAAATTACATATTTATTGGGAAAAGATTAAGTTTTCTTTTATATTTTGCAGTATTTTAAATTGAGATATGTCGTTGAAATTTCGTAGTATTTGGTTTTAATGTCCGATAATTCGATTGTGAATATTTTTGAAAGAGTAGAATTATTAAGGCGGGCTGCAGGAAGGGGGGAAAGGGGCAAAAAAAATAAAGTTACAGCGTTTGAAATTGGCATATTTTGATTTTAAGGCAAGGTAACTCGATTGGGATATTTTCGAGTGTAAAATTATTATTAGCGACAGAAAGGGGGGGGGGCGGAGCGAAGGGGTAAAGATGTAGAAAAGGAACGGGAGTTTCGGAGAAAAAAACGGAATACCCAGAACACCTTTAATCTTTAATATTTTGCAGAGTTTCGAATTCCAATTTCTACTCACATATCGTACTAAGGATTTTTAACGTTATATAGCTCGGAATTATGCAAGTTTCGGAGAAAACCATGGATAAGTCGGACACAATTTTTTTTATAAAAATGTTTATATTAGCTTTGTATCTCAGCTTCTAATTAACATAACTTCATAAGTAATATATCATTTAAAAAGTTATTTGAATTAGAATTGATGAGTTTATGTTGCAAATATCTGTCGCCTGAGGGCGCTTTGATATTTTAATAATTCTATATCTAGAATTCTATTTATGCTTAAATTACTTATAACACATCACTTGAAATATTACGGAATTTTAAACTGATATAAGCCGTTAAATTCCGCACGGGAGTTTCAGAGAAACCAACAGAAAAGCCAAAACACCTTTATTACAATATCTCTAATTTTAATTATGATGCAGGCTTTTGAATTCCGATACTCCGTTCACATTTCGTATTAAGGATTTTTAACACGCAAGTTTTAAAGAAAAACCACGAAAAAATCAGACACAAATTTTGTTATAACAATGCTTATATTACCTTTATATCTCAGCTTCTAATTAACATAATTTCATAAGTAAAGTATCATTTAAAAGTCTTTTAAACTGAAATTGAGGAGTACATATTGCAAATCTCTGTCACCAGAGGGCGCTTTGACATTTTAATAATTCAATATCTCCAATTCTGATTATCAGTAAATTACTTATCGGGTGAAGATTAGGAGACCGTAGGCCCCACTGGGTTGCGGATTTGCCACGATCAGAATTTTCAAGGTCCTTTGTATAGCGAGCGAACAGGTTATTTCAAATCATGAAAAGTAAAGCGGCGCCTTAGTAGCCACAGAGCGAAAATTTGCTACAGTTAAAATTTTCAAATCTGTTTGCGGTATGAGCGTGGAAGCTGTTCTAAATTCTAAAATGGAGACAAGGCGCAGCAGGCGCCAGCGAGCTGGGCTTTGCTAAAGTCAGAATTTTCAACGAACGTAACATGGTGAGCGAACGAGCTGTTTCAGATATTGAAACGGGAAGAAGGCGCCGCAAGCCCTACCGAGCGGGAATTTACTGCAATTAAATTTTTCAATAAAGTTATTTTCACTACATGTCAATGAGCTGTTGAGAGACCTGAAATAAAAAAAAAAGGCGCCGCAGGCGCCAACAAGCGGGAGTTTCGTAAACTCGAACTTTTCAAGGATCGCGAACCAGCTGGTCGCCGAAGGCGGCTAGTACAGTGGGTAACAAAAGTGTCCGAACACTAGCAAAAATTCCTATATAAAAAAAGTACACTTCATACGGTTTTGTTAAATAAATCCTTATCGAATCATGTTCTTACACTGACTAAGAACAGGATTCGAGAAGGATTTATTTAACAAAACCGTTTGAAGTGTGCGTTTTTGACATAGGAATTTTTGCTAGTATTCGGACACTTTTGTTACCGACTGTAGGGAATAAAACTTGTTTTTTATTTGAAAATTTAAAATTAATAGATTTGATATGCATTATTGAAATATATCTCTATATATTAAAAAAAAGTTACTATCACTGGCGTCAAATTTTTTTTGTCTGCGACAGCATCTTCTAGCGGAGAGCAGGGTCCTTCGCGTCATGAGAGGTATCAATATGTTCCGAATATTCCAAGGAAGACATTTCAGCTACTTAGAAATTTCTATCATTTTAATTAAAGAAGTTATTAGCTAAAAACGACAAGTTTATGAAGGTACTCTATTTTTATATTTTGAAAAAAGTTTCTCAAAGTGACGTTGTTCTTCTGTCATGAAGTCATTTTATACGGGAAAACTGGGCCGCGGTAGCCCAGTCGGTAGAGCGCCGGCCTCGTAATTGGAAGATTGCGGGTTCGGTACTCGAGCCGGCCAAAGACCGCCGTGTACACTAATGGTGGCTGGTGCACGTAAAATCTGTCGTGGCCGCAAAGTCCTCCATGTTCCCATCAAAAATTATACCTCTGGGGGTCACCGAAGCGTGAGAGCCATCCCTTCCGTGGAGGATCAAAATCGCGATGGCATGTCTCCGGACCACCTCTAGGGGTGTGTCCCAGACCGTCGCCAATTGCCCATCTGCGCAGGACTAGTGTGACGTAAAAACCCAACCAACCAACCAACTGCACGGGAAAATTAAAATATGATCCATGGTTGTACGTAGGTAGGTAGGTAGGTAGGTTGGATTTAATGTCGTACCAGTACTGCGCTATAGGTAATGTACGACGGTCTGGGACTCAATCCTAGAGATGTTCCGGAGACATGCTATTATAATTTTGATCCTTCACGGAGGGGATGCTCTCCCCCCTCCTCCCGCTTTGGTGATCTCCAGAGGTATAGTCTGAATGGGAAAATAGAGGACTTTGCGGCCACGACAGCTTTTATGTGCACCAGCCACCATTCGTACACGACGGTTTTTGGCCGGCTCAAGTATCGAATCGGTAATCTTCCGATTACGTGCTCAGCACTTTACCAGGGTACCGCTGCCCGAAACCATGGATGTAAAAAATAAAAAAAAAAATAAATATCAACTTTTTTTTCTACTTTAGAAAATTTTCTTACACGGGAAAATTAAAATATGATCCATGATTGTAGGTAGGTAGATAGTTAGGTTGGTTGTGTTTGACGTCGCACCATTACTGCGCTATGGATAAATGGCGTCGGTCTGGGTCACAGATTATCATACAGATAGGACAGTGAAGCTAAAACGCGAACCGGAAATATAGTAGCACCACTTGTGTCAACAGAGGGGAACTACATGTGTTAAGTCTACATGAATAGCATCTTTGATCGAAAATTGTTTTTCTATTTTCGCGAGTAGTTAGTAGCAGGTTAGTATGGGAAGTTTTCTTTTTCTTCACTTTCTATTGTTTTTGAATTCACAAAATTATCCTCAAAACATTCAGAGCTATTCTTCTAAGAAATAAAAATTATTTTTTATAATGTTTAAAAATATGCTTTGTGATACATATTCATATTCAAGTACAAATTAAAATTACAAACTGTAATTCTGAAATAGCAGTATGAAATCATTAAATATTTAACGTTGCTTGCTTTAAATAATACAAAATGCCTTAAAATGAAAAAAAAAAAAAATGTTTTTACTTTATGTATATTTTCGAAATTTATTTGTTTAATATTTAGTACTTGCTTCTTAAAATAAATTGCTTTCGACAATCAAATTCGTAAACAATAACAAAGTCCAAACGTAAACATCAATAAATGGTTAGTCGGCTAGATGTTGGGTTTAACGTTGCACTAATATTACGATATGAACAGAGATACAAAAAAAAATAAGACCAGCGATTGCGTAATCTGGAGATATCGAGAAACTTACAGCCGTTGACAATAGGGTCGTTGCAGTCAAATTCCGGTTACCGAAGAATATACGGGAGTGTATTCTCTGTATAATAATCTGTGGTCTGGGTCCACCCCTAGAGATGTTCCGGAGACATGCCATCACTATTTTGATCCTTCACGGAGGGAATGTTCTCCCCACCCTTCGCTTTGATGATCTCCAGAGGTATAGTGTGGATGGGAACATGGAGGACTTCTCGGCCACGACAGATTTTATGTGCATAGGTACAGTCGGTAACAAAAGTGTCCGAACACTAGCAAAAATTCCTATGTAAAAAAAGTATACCTCATACGGTTTTGTTAAATAAATCCTTATCGAATCATGTTCTTACACTGACTAAGAACAGGATTCGACAAGGATTTATTTAACAAAACTGTATGAAGTGTACTTTTTTTACATGAGAATTTTTGCTAGTGTTCGGACACTTTTGTTACCGACTGTAGGTAGATAATTAAGTTGGATGTGTTTGACGTCGCTCCATTACTGCGCTATCGATAATTGGCGACGGTCTGGGACGCACCCCTAAGGATGTTCCGGAGACATGACACCACAGTTTTGGTCCTACACGAAGGGAAGAGCTCCCCCGCTTCGGTGGTCCCCAGAGGTATAATTTTGATGGGAACATGGAGGATATTGCGGCCCCGACATATTTTATTTGCACCAGCCACCATTAGTGTACACGACAGTCTTCGGCTGGATCGAGAATTAAACCCGCAAACTTCCAATTACGAGCTCGGCGCTATACCGACTGGAGTACCATGGTCCGGATCTAAGGTTGTAAAAAAGAAATAAAAAGGGCCATATACTAAGGCTGTAATGCAAAATGGTCTAGATATTATGAATTTCTTTCTATTAAGAAAAAATATAAGTATTATATATTTCAATTTGACATTGAATATGAGAATTTCCATATTTTCTAATATGCTCTATTAATATATAAGTCTTGTAATATGCACTATTAATACTCCTTTTCAGCGAAAGAAAGTAGCGAATAGGCGGAAAGAGCTCTGCATGTGTTAATAAATAAAGTGAGTCGGGGGGGGGGGGAGGAGAAGCCTCCCTCGGGGGTTGGTGAGTGGAGCCCCCTAGTTTCTTTAAAATATTAAACGAAATATAACAAAAAAAAAAAAAAGAAAAAGAAAGCTACGCAGAATTTTGCGATTTTAATTCCGTAAACTTAAAAAAAAAAAAAAAAGTTATGCGAATTTTTAATGAAAACTAAAATTTCGTTAAGAAGTTCAAGAAAATATCTCGAGAACAATTTTCGGATATTAAAACATAAGATAACAAACAATTAACAGTCGTGGAACACTTAAAATGTGTATTTATTTGAAATACCGAGTTCAAATGGAGTAATTCTTTTTTTAAAACTATGTGAAAATTATTACAGAAGAGACAGGGCAAAATATGACAAAAGTCTTTACAAAATAACAGCAACAATATAACAAGATAACAAGTACTTTTTAAAAACTCGCATTAAAAACAATTCAAAATTAGTTTTAATAAAATCAAAGCTTTTATTGAATTTAAAAGTATATTCATATTTATTCAAAAAACATTCACCCAGATCACTCTATGAAACACATGAACCTGGATCAAACATTTCAAGCAACAACCTCATATAAACTTAATTTGTATGATGTGGCCACCATATGACTTTCTTCTATATAGTTTTACCCAAAATTTATTCAATACAAATTATTTATTAAATTATAAAATTATTTTCCATTATAAATGCAGACCACTTTTATCTGACAGAATTATATCACTAAGTGCCGAAAGAAAGTTTTTTTTTTTTTTTTTTTTTTTCAATTATCAGAAGAAATGCTATTTTTTTTTTTTTTTTTTTTTTTTTTTTTTGGAAAAAGATTAAAAAAAAAAAAAAAAAAGAAATCGATAACTTTGTTTTAAATTATCACAGATCTATATTCAACTATTCGTTTTAAAGGTATTGACGAAAGCTTTCGAAAGATACTCATGTTGAAAATTTACTCCTCCCGGGGGCGTAATTCCCCCCCAGGAGGGAAAGCGATGTCCCCAAATGCACGAAATGTTTTTCCTAGTTAAATACCACTATTATCAATAATTCATATTAATTTTACAATCACACAATTAAAATAACTCTCATTATGTACATTTATACGAAATTTTGCCCTATACTGCCATGTTAAAAATTTACAAAAAATACGATCACAGCGCCACCTGTTGAGCGAATGATCCCCAAATCTAATAAGCACTAGTTCATATCAGGGTCCAACTAAATACCAAGTTTGGTTAAATTTCGTTCATTGGTTCGTGAGATACAGCATCCACAAAATTTGTGATACACACACACAGATAGACACACACACACAGACACAGAGACAGACATTTTCTAAAAATAGTCAAATCGTGTTCAGAACATCCCAAAACGTGTAAATTCATCGAAAACTGGAGTTCGAAAATTTTCCCGAATCCAATACATTCTCTCTATATACATATAGAAGAAATTAATAAACAAATTGAAGACTAAGCGACAAGATAACAAGTATTTTATAAAAACACGAGTTAAAAACAATTCAAAATTAGTTTTAATAAAATCAAGGCTTTTATGGAATTTAAAAGTATATTCATATTTATTCAAAAAGCATTCACCCTCATCACTCTAAGAAACACATGAACCTGGATCAAACTTTTCAAGCAACAACCTCATATACACTTAAAAATACGACATTTGAATTGCCTGCAATCATGTATTTTTAAATTAAATTTATAACAAACATACACAAAGATCAACCATTTAAAACTTGATTTTAGTATTCAGTGAACGTTAATACGTAATTATACTTAATACGTACGTTTATACTTAATAACTTTATATACTTAATATACTTTAATATTTATATTTAATACGTAATTATACTTAAAACAAGTGCTGAAAATTTAACTACTTTATTAAATACTACTTTATTTACCGTATAGGTATAAGGAAATAATTTTTATTCCTGGACAGTTTTGTTCGACATGTTAAAATAGAGTAAAGAACTTTCACCAATTACATAAAATTAGTATGTTTTTGTTTAATTTTAGGTAACTCCTATATTTTCTATAAATTATTTACACACCACATTATGCACTTAGATATTACTGTGTATTAATAACATACAGAATAATATTAAAATGCACTTTTAGCAATTATCCTGTATAATCCCACTATATTTCTTTTTTTGGGGGGTAGAGCTGTATAAGAAAGGTAAAATATTTTCAAATCATATTCTGCAGAAAACATGCTTCTATGCATGTAAAAACATCTATGGTCATTAAAACTTTCCAACAAGGTTCGAAAGTGTTTATGACTTGGGTTTGTCTGTCTGTCTGTCTGTCTCTCCGCGCTCTAACTCCCGCAAATATTTATGGAATTTCTTGAAACTGATATATGTTATTCAAGTTCACTATCGGATGTTCCCTATTGAAAATGGAGTTTATACCTCTACTGGTTTGTGTACAGGAACCCCCGAAAATATTTCAAAGCATTGTGTTCTATGAGAGGCAATTCTATAAACCATATTTTCATACCCTTACTGTACAAAAATCTTAATGAAATTGAAATATGTTATTCAAATTCACTATCGGATGTGTCCTGTATAAAATGGAGCAAATACTACCACTGACTTGTGTACAGGGACACACAAAAGTATTCCAAATCATTGCGTTTTATGAGAGATGTTTCTATAGACGAAATTTTAATAATTTTACTTTGCACGAAGATTTATGAAATTGAAATGTTTTCTTTATAAGCACAAAAGAAAATACTTTGCATAGAATATAGCATGATTAGCATTAGATTTACAGGGTGACAAAAAAATTTTCAGTTATATAAAGAGCTATTAATAAATATTTGGTAAAAGTGTACTTTCGTTTACATTAAGCTTTTTAACACTTTCTAACATTTTTAACATTTCCCAACAAGGTTGAAAAGTGTAATGACTTCGGTTTGTCTGTCTATCTGTCCGTCTGTCTGCCTGTCCGCGCTCTAATTCCCGTAAATATTTGTGGAATTCCTTGAAACTGATATATGTTATTCACGTTCACAATCGGATGGTCCCTTTTGAAAATGGAGTTTATACCTTTACTGGTTTGTATACAGGGACACCGAAAGTATTTCAAAGCATTGTGTTCTATCAGAGGCATTTCTATAAATCATATTTTCATACCTTTACTGTACACATATATTAATGAAATTGAAATATTTTATTCAAGTTCACTATTGGATTTTTCTTGTATAAAATGGATTAAATACAAACTCTGTTTTATATACAAGGACACTCAAAAGTATTCTAAAGCATTGCGTTCTATGAGAGATATTTCTATAAATCAAATTTTAATAACTTTACTTTCCACGAAGTTTTAGGAAATTGAAATATGTTATTTATATGCACAAATAAATGATTTACATAGAATATAGTATGATTAGCATTACATTTACAGGCTGACACAAAAATATTCTGTTATATTAAGAGCTATTATTAAAAATTTGCTAGAATTCTACTTTCGTTTACATTAAGCGTTTTTAACACCTTCTAACATTTTTTTAGTGTGAATATGATATCAATTTGTGTATCTGTCCCTCTGTACGTCTGCCTGTCTGCCCTCGCTCTAACTCCCGTAAATATTTATGGAATTTTTCGAAACTGATATATGTTATTAAAGTTCACTATCGGATGTTTCCTATTGAAAATGGAGTTTATACGTCTACTGGTTTGTGTACAGGGAGACCCGAAAGTATTTCAAAGCATTTTGTTCTATGAGATGTATTTCTATAAACCATATTTTCATACCTTTACTGTAGACATATCTTAATGAAATTGAAATATGTTATTCAAGTTCACTACTGGACGTTCCCTATTGAAAATGGAGTTTATACCTCTACTGTTTTGAGTACAGGGACACCCGAAAGTATTTTAAAGCATTGTGTTCCATGGGAGGTATTTCTATAAACCATATTTTCATACCTTTACTGTAGACATATCCTAATGAAATTGAAATATGTTATTCACGTTCACTCTTGGATGTTTTCTGTATAAAATGGAGGAAATACCACCATCGGTTTATACACAGGGACACTCGAAATTATTCCAAAACATTGCGTTCTATGAGAGATATTCCTATGAATCAAACTTGAATAACTTTACTTTCCACGAAGTTTTAGGAAATATAAATATGTTATTTATATGCACAAAAGAAGAATGCTTTGCATAGAATATAGCATGATAACCATAAGATTTACATTGTGACACAAAAATATTCTGTTATATTAAGAGTTATTAATAAAAAGTTGCTAGAATTGTACTTTCGTTTACGTTAAGTGTTTGTAACTCTTTCTAGCATATTTTAAGTGTGAATATGATTTCAGTTTTGTGTATCTACCTGCCCGTCTGTCTCTTTGCTTGTCTGTCTGTCAGAGCTCTAACTCCCTTAAATATTTATGGATTTTCTTGAAACTGATATATAGTATTCAAGTTCACTGTCGGAGGTTCCTTATTGAAAATGGAGTTTATACCCCTACATGTCTGTGTACAGGGACACCCGAAAGTATTTTAAAGCATTGTGTTCTATAAGAGATATTTCTATAAACCATATTTCCATACATTTACTGTAGACATATCTTAATGAAATTGAAATATGTTATTCAAGTTCACTATTGGACGTTCCCTATTGAAAATGGAGTTTATACATTTACTGGCTTGTGTACAGGGTCACCCGAAAATATTTTAAAGCATTGTGTTCTATGGGAGGTATTTCTATAAACCATATCTTAATACTTTTACTGTAGACATACCTTAATGAAATTGAAATACGTTATTCAAATTCCCTGTAGGATGCTTCCTGTATAAAATGGAGGAAATACCACCAGCGATTTATATACAGGGACACTCAAAAATATTCCAAAGCATTGCGTTCTATGAGAGATATTTCTATAAATCGAATTTTAATAACTTTACTTTCCACGAAGTTTTAAGTTTATCGGTTATCAGTTACGCAGAAAGTTTCAATTATCTCTTATAATCGACAAATGTAATTTGTTTAGTTAAGTTTAAATCTTTATTGATTTGTTTCTCTAACATTACAATACAGGGATTTGTGTTCTAACTTTTAACTCTAAAATGAATAGTGTAATATGGAACATTTTAATGTTAATAATACTTACCACAATATTTCCTTGGCTAATAGCTGAAAAATGTAATAACCAGGAGTTTAAGGTAACATATAGCAAAGATATTTTGCTATATGTTTAAGGTAAATAATTTAGAATTAACACAAGATTGATTTATTTTAATTTCTTCATTGAAGAGAGAAATTTTAATAACTATAAAAATTTTACATAAAAAAAAAAAAAAAATAAATAAATAAAAGTAAATAAATAAATAAATAAATAAATAAATAAATAAATAAATAATAATAATAATTTTAAAAGTATATACTTATTATTATTATTATTATTATTAAACATTGAACATTTTATAATATAAAATGGAAATAACCGTAAGTCTTTTGGTTTTCATCACATCTTTAATTAGCTTAAAATATAAGCAATCAGCGTGGCCAACCATATTATAACTAAAATCAAAACCTTCAAAAAATTTACAATTTGTACAAAGCACACGTGTTAACACAACAATTAAAATTATTAAAAAACCCTTTAAGCACGTATAAAATTTATTAAAATCGTTTACAAAGCTTTTCACCACAACATTATAGCATCATCAGATAACTTACATAGAAACAGGTGAGACAGCATTTTATATATACCAGGATTTTCGATAGGGTTACAATATAAGGATAACTTGAATAAAATATGTTATTTATTCAAGTTATGTATTCAAGTCATATTTTATTAGAGTTATCCTTATACTGTAACCATATCAAAATTCCTGGTATATATAAGATACTGTCTCATCTGTTTTTGTTTAATTTACCTAAGTTACTTGATGGTGCCAAAACGTTGTGGCGAAAAGCTTTGTAAACGATTTTAATAAATTTTAATAAGTATTTAAAGTGTTTTTTTAATATACTTTAATTACCATATTATAACTATCGTACATGTACTTACCAATTCTCTAATTTACGCGGGAATATATTTGAACCAGGAATTTTCTATGATAAATTTCAATTTATTTAATCATAGAAAATTAATATGAAATAATTCTATCAAAAAATAGTGGTGTGAAACCCAATTTAAGAATGTTAGTAAATATTATCGTACGTTTGGTAACAGTGATCTAAGTTTTCAATCACTTCAGAAAATATTTTCTGAATATCACGTGTTTTGTTAATTTATTTTATTTTAAGCATGTTAAAATTGGTTTATTAAAATTTCGGGAAAACGATAATTCTGTTTTTCAATAATTCATATTATTATTATTACTAGCAGGCTACGCCCGCTTTGCTGGTCACTTTATTTAAATGAATTTTCAAAAGAATCAGTATTTATTTTTTACATCACATTATAAATAAAAACTTAATAAATAAAAATAGTAATTTATACATACATAAATAAATAAATAAATAAATAGTGAAATTGCTCTAGACCTTTCTTCGAGTACCCGCTGACTACGGCAGCTCTTTTTTCCGCTCGTGCTGCATCGGGGGGGGGGGGGGTCAAGGTTCCCACTGTCTGCAAAAAGGTCTTTCCCGGGCACTTCAATCTGGGTATTTATCGACGACATGTGGATCTTCTGTTATTTTAGAACTACGATTTTAAAGATAACTGAATCTCAGCATCTATTATAAGTTTTTGTTTTTGAACCATGTGTTTTATAGCCCCCGTTATTTACACTGTATTACGATTTGATTCCGACCAGTATAACAAAATAAAATAAAAAGTACATTTTCTTTTAAAAGGAATTAAATACAGGAAAAACAAATAAATTTTTATCAGTTTAATCCTTTTTCACTATATACTACCATTTTTTTCCCCCAATAAATATTATATATATAAAAAAAAAAAAAAAAAAAAAAAAAAATTAATGTATAAAATGTATTAAAAAAATAAATGAATGTATTAAAAAATAAATAGTGAAATAACCGTTTCTAAGATACGCAGACGATTACAATCAAAGAATTAAATTTATGAAAAGTGAAGCCTTAAAGCCAATATTTAAAATCGAAAAAACATTAATTTAAAAAATTTAAATTTGAAACTCGAAAAAATCTCGATGAGGTTGCACACCTGCAGGTTGCCAGGTACCTATATGCCAAATTTGGAAGCTCTACGATCAACAGTGTGAGCACCAAAGCGCAGTCAGGCACACACACAGACACTTCTCTTTATTTATATGGATTATTATTATTATTATTATTAGTGTTATGATTTCATTGCACTTTTTTAAGTTGCTATAATCATTACTGGAAACATCTTTAGAGTAAAAGACAATTTAACAAACAGATATCAGATTGCAAAATATGTATTTTAAATAAAGTAATTGAAATATATATATATATATATTAATTGATGTATCTTATTTCAGGTGAATGCGATAAAGAATCCTGCAAAAAGTCTAAATGTAACTGTTGTCCAGGATATGCTCAAATTGTCTTTGATGCGATTTGTAAAAGTAAATAAATTGTTATATATTTTGCAGAAAACAATATTTAATTTATCAAAATTTCTAAATATTTCCTAAAATAATTATTTATTTTCTATTATACTACTATTGTTATATTTCATTGTTGTTAAACAAAAATAAAAAAGCATTCATTTTTTAACCTAAAATGATACATATGTATATACATATTACTTGTAGTTGTAATCAGCTGTTATTGGATATTGAATTACTATTGGTGACACTGACACATGGAAAGGTTTTTTTTTTTTTTTTTTTTTGTGTGTGTGTGTGTGTATGTGTGTGTATGTTTAATGTACAATTTATCCTATTTTTAAAAGCATTATTCTACAAATACAGATTTAAAACAAATTATTTAATATTTAATGTCTTACACTGTAAAAATAATAATAATAATAATAATAATAATAATAATAATAATAAAGTCTCCTTTGCTGCCAGAATTTTTCTGTTATTTGAGAAAATAGTCGTAAATTACGGGAAAATTACGTTGACAAAACGTATTTTTCTGTAATTACAGAAATTTTCTGGCAACAAAGAGGAATTTTTTTTTCTCACAGTGTATGTTGTATTCATTTTTTTTTTTAAGTACAGATATATAGTACTGTTTGCAAAACGTTAAATTTACTCTTTTCCTATATAAAATCTTGGTTATTGCATGACTTTTTACAGTAACAACGGTAACTTTAGTATTTTTTTCCTTAAAAAAAAATTAAACTGATAAACAACAACAATAAAAATAATTGTTTGTGATTATTTACTTAGAAGTATATTTGTAAAAAATAATATATATATATTAAAATTTACGCTTGATAAGACTACGTTTTAAATAAATCAAATTTTTAATGTTAAGCGTAAAATAAGCCTTTGTATAAAGTATGAACCAAAGAGACTACGACGTATAATAAACTATATTCCTGAAATTTTACATTGACAGCAACAGCGAAATGTATAGGGTAAAACTGCGTCGCTTAGTTGCAAAACCAGCTAACTTCTTAAATTTGGAAAATGTATCTTTTTTCTAAAGCTTTTTCAGTTCTAAGTAAACATTTTCTACATCTGGAAACATGAAACCTTGCCAAAGCCGATCCATTCCTGTGTTATTTGTGTTTGAAAATCATGATGTGCTGCATAACCGATCAAATTCTAACGGCTATATTCGCCATTAACTTCAACTCCCGGTTTAACGCAAAAACTTGAAAAGCGTCAAAAAGCAGGGTGCAGCTCTCTAAAAATATCTGACCGGCTTCTTTTGCCATCTAGCGACGAAGATTTCATATAATCTTTGATTGGTTATTTTACGCTAAAAATCTGAAAATACCATTGCCGCTAAATGGCATAAGCAATGCATCAAATTTTGCTGAAAAGTTGTACCCTGACTTTATGCGCTTTTCAAGTTTTCGTGTTCAACCGAGAGTTGAAGTTATTGGTGAATACAGCTGTTAGGTTTGTGGGATTCAAAACCGATCATCTCCATATCTGTGAGATCGTGATTTTGCTCCACCCCATTAAAGTAGTACATTTGTTGATTAAGTTATCGCATAATCTCTCACCTGTGACTACACTTTCTTGGTGCACATAAAGCTTCTAATAATTGAATTTTGTGTTCTTTTCGACAATGCAAAATTTTGTTGAAGAAGAATTTTCTAAGCGAATGACGAAGAGAAAAACTTATTTTACGACGTGAAAAAGGGAAAAAAGCCAAAGTTCAAAAGTAATGTGCAATCACTTTGTAATCGCATAATATTATTTGATAACATAATAATATCTTACAAGGAAACATTTAAAAGGTGTCGTCTTGAAAAAAATTTGAAAAAAAAAAGAATCTATTCAACTCTTGATAAAACACAAGAAAGTGAAAAAAATTATCGACTGAAAGGAGTTACAGCGGCTACAGAAAAAAAAAAAATCAAAATTAAGCATTTTTGGCGATTTAGCTCTTTTAAGCGATCAATTCTCTAGCACCGAGATTGCCGTGTACGAACAGAACGGTGTTTTACTTCTACGTCAAGTAATCAAAATCAATCGCCAAACAATGTGATTTCGACAAATATGCCTAAGTTTGATAATTTTTTGTGATCGCTTTAATTCATTTCAGCCGATAATCTTTTCACTTTCTGGTGTTTCATGAAGAGTGGAATCATATATATATATATATATATATTTTTTTTTTTTTTTCAATAATTTTTAAAGACGACACCTTTTGAATGTTTCCTTGTTAGTTAGTATGTTATGTTTAATTAATTAAATGTTATTAATTTAATAACACACTGACGATGATTCAGCAGGTTATAGCAATGTGTTTATGTAAGTTTTTGTTTCCAATTCGAATGCTTTACCACTGTATTAATGGATATCTCGTGATTAATGAATTTGGGACCGTTTGTAATGCATTTTCTACATTATTTTTTACTTTCTGAACACACATATGTAAGGAAAGTATTGTAATCATGTCAAAAAATCGAATGCGAGATTTTTTTTTTTTTTTTTTTTTTTTTACTGTAAACAGACGAAATTTTAGGCGACAGAGTTTCATGAAAGCTATATACATTAGGTCTTTCCAATCGTAACGGCAAAATTATGTGTGATAGTTTGCAATAATATATAATTGTACATTATAAATATTCCTTTCATATAGTACTTTTTAATTTTTTGCATATTTTACAGAATGTGATTGTGGCAAAGAGTTTGGCTGCACATTCTACAGTTTCGGTAAAACCTGCAATTGCCCAACAGGATATAGAGACTCTTATGGAACTTGCAAAGGTAAGTACAGAACAAAAACAATTCAAATTGTACGACTACCTTCATGGAAAAAAAAATCAGTATGTTTGTGGTAAACATTTAAACTTGAGAATTGTATTATAAATTAAAGTAATGTTCCTAGACAACAGTCATTTTTATTAAAAAAAAATATATATATATATATATATATATATATATAAGTACTAAAAATAAATATAAATAATAAATAATAAATAAATAAATAAAATAATAAACATTAAAAAAATAAACATTACATTACATAATATATATATATGTATATGTATGTATAAATTAAAATTAAATAAATGATTAAAATAAAAAAAAATAATTAATTAATTAATTAATTAAATATAATTAACTGCAAGGTATTTAAATAAAAATAAATTATTAAAAAACGCATTCCCTACATTTTTGGTGCTTTTTCTCTTGTTTCCCTTTTTTTTTTTAATTGTTTTTCTTTCTGATTAGTTTTACGGGTTGCTTCCTATTGGTTGAATGTGTTGCTTTTCCTGCTTTGGGTTTTGCCCTTCTTCCAGTATTGCTTTTGCCGTCAAGGCAGTAGCATGTATTTTGCACCTGAGGAAGGAAGGCCACGTTTTTCCGACACCAGTAGTGTTTCCATTAATTTTCTTGTGTATGAAGTAGTTTTTCATGTTCAAATATTGATTGTACACTAGCTCTTTAATTTAGTATTCATTTTTTTTAATTCATTCAAACCAGTTTTCATGCAGGTCCGTTTTGGGGAAAACTTTAATACATTCCGCAAAACAAAAATCGGATTATAATTTAAAAAATAACTTTTAAAATTTCCTTAAAAACATATATTATTATTGTTTCGTTGTACAATAAACTATGAAATTAAAAAAAGATATTAATTTCCTCTTCGAAGTGCTCATAGGCATTGTTTCTTTTTAACTTTTAATGTTTGTATAAAGAGTTTACACTTTTTTTTATTTATATTGCTTCTCATACATTTTGATAATTTTTTTATTGGTATGTTGAAATAAGTGATAACATCGAACCAAAATATGCTTCACAGTTTTAATTTTTGATTTATGTTTATACTAATTTATTTACACATTAGTTTGTCTTTATGTAACCAAAATAATCATTGGCTTAAACAATTTCCAAATTATTTTACAACGTTAAAACTTTAGATATTTAAATTCAAATTATTTAATTATCAAATTATTATTATTTTTATTTTTTAATTAAATTTAATTAAAAATTCTGGTGTAAATTAACCACACGACTTCCATTACCTACTATTTAACGTATTATATGCACTTTTGGGGGATAATGTGTTTAGAAGACATAAAACGGAACCTAACAAAGTAGACATCTAAAAATATTCCGGTAAGAAAAAACTGATGCACAAGTAAAAACACATAAAACAATTTTACACAGTGTGTTAAAGGAGTAAAAAAAAAAAAAAAAAAAATCGGTATGACCATTTTTTGAAACACCCATTTCCGAGATCTAAATTTGACCGATGTAATCAGGATGACTGTTAATTTTTATGTAATAACCAGGTGATGCAAACGAAAGGATATCAAAAAAGGGTTAATGTAGCTATTTTCAAGAAAATTTTTAGAGACGTTTTTGAGATACTGAGTTTCACTTTCATACTCAATTGTTTATCAGAAAACAACAATTCCATACAAAATTATATCTAAAATAATGTTATTATGACGAGTTTGAAAAACAATCCGTGCAGAAGTTTTTAAAGGAACGCACTTGCGAGACCTGAAAATGTCCTATTTACACACAGCGCCTGTCAATTTTCCTGAACTAACTAAGTCATACGAAAAGACATCTAAACGGTGTTATAGCAAATTTGAAGAAAATCGTTTAAGCCGTTTTTACTTTACGAATTTCCGGTTCCTGATAGTTCACTTCTGTTTTTTTCAATTTTCACCAAAAGTTGTAAAAATCCTCTGTACACTAGGCATGTCACAAGTCTGAAATTTTGTATATCTGTCTTTTTTAATTTTGGAGGTATGATAGTTAGAAGATTCCACAGACACATACACACATGCTGACCAATTGCCATAAGTTACATTATTGGACTCAGGAGACATTAAAAAATACAAATCAGGTAAAAACTCGATATCAATTTTTCGGACCGAATACAATACTTACATTACCTACGGTGATCGGGTAATGGAAGTAAAAATTACATAGAAATTTATTCATGAATTATAATGTTACATTAAAATTAAAAAATGTAGCTCGTTAAATGAGATGCTTAGTTCTTGGTAAATCAAACAGTTATTGCAATATTTGGAGTAAAAAATATTAAATGCCACTTATAAAAACTATAACTGTATTTATATTATTGTTTGCATCATATATCGCGTAATTTCAAAGGATATTAATTCTTTTGGAATTTTTTTGTTTATATATATATATATATATATATATATATATATATATTAGGGGGACCGGAAAATAATGTCGTTTTGAATTAATAAAATGAAACCGGAAATTTTTGTTTAACAGTGTTTACATGGTACTTTACAAATAACCATCTTATAAGTTACCTAAGAATATCTTAAATTTTATTCAGGATAAATTTCCGATGTCAGTATTTTAATTCAAAACGACATTACTATCCGGTCCCCCTAATATATATAATTTAACTTTCCGATGGAATATCCTACATATTATCACCAAAATTTGAATATTTTCCGGTGTGAATGCAATTACTTAATGCATATTTTCAGCTTCCAGACATAAAAATATTTTTTTTAAATATTTTGTCGATCATTTGAATTTTATTTAGCATATAATGTTAAGCTATAATATTTTGAAATCGGGTAAATAGTTAAATACAATTTAGTATGGGGAATTGTGAAATCTTTTAAATCTTTTAAAATTTAGAATGCTTTCTTTTTAAATTTAATTAGATTTCGTGACATTTCGATATACGTTAGCGTGTAAAATTAACGGAACAAGCTGCTTTCTCATTTTCTACTTTTACGCATAACTTTTAAACTAATATGCGTATGTATATAAATTTTTCAGGGTTGGTTTAATATTATAGGAAAATCGAATTATATATAACTTTAGTATATATAATAAACTAAATATATTTTTTAAACTAATAATTATTCAATTTTCTCAAAAGTAAGCTTTCCAAAAATAATGAAAAATTTCGACAATTTTATAAAAGGAAACTTAACCCGAGAGTAGTCGCGTCATTTTTATAACGCTATTAGTCGCGTGTCGGTCTTTTTTGCCGCCGCTGTTTAGTGTTGGGGGAAAGCCTAAAGAAAGCCAGTAGAGAAAGGTGAAGTGACTTTAATTCACGCGAAGTTTTTCCCGCAAAACTCTAACCTGTCTGAAAAACCGGAATTGGGGAAAGAAATGAATCAACGTTAGTGGTCGCGTCGCGGTCAAATAGACCGATTTGAGAAGCAAAATGATTTTAATTGCTCAAATAATACCAGGAATGACTTAAAAACATACTATGTTAGAGGAAATCCACCCAAAGGTCAGGTACACAGAGTTTCCCTACTTTATCTTTAAGGATTGTTTGGCAGGAGGAATTTATAAGTGATGGGCTGCAAAAAGACCGATATGCGACTACTAACGGGTTAATGAAAAATGCTTGTAAGAATGATGAACGTGTCCTAAAGAAGCACATTCATCCATTAGTCCAAGCGGCGGTTGAAAAAAAAAAAAGACCTTAGAAAGTGTAAAGCTGATTTTTTTTCTGCAGATAGAATTCGTTGTTACAATGAAAATCTGATAGGGTTGCCTGGTCAAAGCCATCAAGTTTAAGAGAAACAACCTCACTTCCGGTGAAAAATTTCATGGTTTACTTATCCCAGAAGCGTAAAGATGAAACCGGTGCTAAAGTGTAGAGATTAATATACTCGTTAAAGTAACATAGGGTTGCCTGGACAAAGCCGTGAAAAAACAGAGGTTGCTTCGAAAATAAGGGACGAATTTTAGTGAATTATTTACCCACAAGTATAAATATGAAATCGGTGCTAAAATGTGGAGACTAATATGCTCTTTAAAATGGTATAGGGTTGCCTGGTCAAAACCGTCAAGAATCAGAAGTTGACTCGAAAATATGGGTCAAGTTTAAACGATTTACTTACTCCAAAAGTGTAAAGATGAAACCGGTGTTAAAATGTAGAGAATAATATGCTCTTTAAAATGACATAGGGTTGCCTGGTCAAAGCCGTCAGGAAACAGTTGTTGCCTCGAAAATAGGAGACGAATTCTAGAGATTTATTTACCCCACGCACAAAAAGATGAAACCGGTGCTAAAACGTAGAGCATGATATGCACATTAAAATGGCATAGGGTTGTTAGTGGCCGAAACAGAGGTTGCTTTAACAAAGAGTTTGCATCAGAAACACAGGTTGCCTCGAAAATAGGGGCGAATTTTAGCGTTTTACTTACTTTGCACATAAATATAAAACCGGTGTTAAGATGTATTGAATAATATGGATTTTAAAATAGCATAACCTTGACAGGTAAAAATAGAGGTTACCTCGAAAATAGGGGGCGAATTTTAGCGATTTACCCACACACATAAAGATGAAACCAGTGCTACTATGTAAAGAATAATCTGCTCTTTAATAGGATTGCTCTTTATTCTCTCATATTGCTCTTTAATCTCTATATATTTTCATTTCTTCTTTTTAGCTGATTGCAGAAAAAACCCTTGCTTAAATGGCGGAAAATGTTCAGTTGTAAAGGAAGATATTTCATGCAGTTGTAAGAAACCTTATATTGGAGATCGATGCGAAAAAAGTAAGCAAATAATACAAAGTAAATTTTATTCAATTTTTTATTTGAAAAGTCAATTTAACTTATTTAGTTAAAATGTTGCATGGTGTGTATTTTTAAAATAAATAATTCATTCTTTGTTTTTAAAAATTCAAACCTTTCCCAAAATGGCTGAACATGTTCAATGGTAAACCAAGATATTTTTTAGCTCCATGGTAGCTTAAACTATTAGTGCTGCTATCTATTAGGTGTTTGACGCGCTGTAGTCTGACTTAAACTTTTGTGGTTCTCATCAAACGGAAAATAATCCCCTCTTGCTAAAAATTTGGATAGTTTCAATACTGATCTTGAAGATTTCGAGTGACACGAGTAAGAACAACATACATATAAATAATATGGTCAAAAATATTTTTTCAAAGCAGTAAAAATTATTCTCAAATTACGATATAATTTCTGAAATTTCCATAGTTTGAATTGTAGAGATCATTACAAAATTAGATTTAGATCATTACAAAATTAGATAGCAATTTCCATATAAATTGCTGACATTTGGTCAATAAAATTATAAATATTATCTCTAGAGATGATAAAGTGTCATTTTCAAAAGCGACTCGTTAACAAATTTCTCATTATCAAAACACTGGAAATTTTGGAACTTATCATATTTAAAATTACGTGAGATGAAATTTTTTGTTTAAATTTCTCTGAAGGTGAATATCTAAAATATGAATCGACATCGTGTAATTTTTAAATCATGACACTTTTGTTGGAAATGAATTTTTTGCTGGCAATTATTTTTACAGGAATGCGCTTTACACAATGGTGAGAGTTATTTGATTAATGTCTCAATAAGAATTTGATGCCTTTTACTTGTGCTAATAATTATTTTCTTTTAAAATTGTAGAGAATACGTGGACGCCATGATCTTCAATCTTAAGGTTGCTGTGTACCCGCCATCTTGAATATTCAAGGTTCCATGTTAACCTATGGGGAAATTTTGTCCCTTAATAATTAATTAAAAAACCAATAGATTTGCAAAATATTTGTCAGTGTTGTAGAGGACAACTTTTCACACCTTTCTACAGTTTAATTTTTTTTGAAGAAATGAATTTTAAAACATTTAAATTAAATTTATTCTGGGCGAATTTGCGTATGTTTTACTTTAAACATCGATAACTTTAGTTCAATTAGGAAAATTTAAAAAGAAAAACTCTTCAGAGATGTAAAATTTTTTTTTTTTGTTTAGTGTCATACCACTTTTATTCACTTTTATTCATTTAATTTTTTGTAAAACGGCCGAAAAATTAAAAAAATATTGCGATCTTCTTTTATTTTCAATCTCTGTGGAGGGGGAAAATGATGGATCGTGATAAATTACTTCCTGTGTCGCTAACTTTTACTCGTGTACCCTTCGGCTATAAATGGCAATTGGAAGAGGACGTAAGCATTTTTCACTCGTATTTCTTGTAGAAAAAGATGTTTCTCCAGATATAGTGTAATAATTCATATTACGTATTTGTACTATAAGCAGAATAGTGTGTTTTGTTCAAAGGCGTAAACAGAGAAAAATAGTTTTTCACACATCCTTTATATATAAAAAAAAAAATAATAATAAAAATACATCCATTAAATTCTATTTTTGAAATGCAAAATGCGAATTTATAAAATCAATTTCAGGATCTTTCGTAATTCGTCCTCTAAAGTTAAAGGGGGTGGGGGGTAGCAAAGCGTGATTTTTAACACGTCTATTCCCTCTAAGAAGTTTTTTTTTTTTTTTTAAATGATATGCATAATAATCTTCGTTCAAAATGAAACAAATGCTTTTTCAGAATTAAAATTTACAAATTTCAAGAATTTTCTAAATTAAAATAATAGGATATGGAGCAAGAACTTTTCATATAAGCTTTTAGATGTCAAGAAAAACAAATAAAAGAAAAAGAAAGAAAAAAATATGTATATATATATATATATATATATATATATATTTTTTTTTTTTTTTTTTTTTTTAATATTACAGGCATGAATACCTAAATTACCGATTTCAGAGTTTTAAACAAATCATTCCTTCTTTCCCCTCACCCCGAATCTCGAAAGAAGATAAGGAATAAAACGTCTTTTTCATATATTCATTTCCATCTCCAGGGAAAAACGATATATTTATATATAGTATTTCATATCATTAATAATAATCTATCTATATTAATAAAATCAGAGTTTTGTCTGTAAATTTGTCGGAATCGAAAAATTTTGCGATATCTTCACGTTTTACACCCCATGAAAGCCGAAAATGACTTCAGAAAATTTTGCCTGTGTGTGTGTGTATCTGTGTGTGTGTCATCGTGTCCGAATGTCGCTTTTTTTGTCCGGGCATCACTTGAGAACGGCTGGACGGAATTCAACGATGCTTGGCAGGAATTTAGGTCTTCACCCAACTTAAAATTATATCTATCAACTTTTCAGAAATTCCCCCCCGTTCTCCCCCTAGGGGGTAAAAGACTAAAACACGTTTGTCCGGGCATCACTCGAGAACGGCTGAAAGGAATTCAACGGCGCTTGGCAGGGATTTAGGTATTCACCCAACTTAAAATTATATCCATCAACTTTTCAGAAATTCTCCCCCGTTCCCCCCTGGGGGGTAAAAGACTAAAACACGTTTGTCCGGGCATCACTCGAGAACGGCTGGACGGAATTCAACGGCGCTTGGCAGAAACTTAGGTCTTCACCCAACTTAAAATTATATCTATAGAAATTTTCAAAATTCTGATTATTGTGTAAATTGTGGGTAAAAAACGCCTGTGCATGCGCCATAAATATTTTTTCACTAAAACGCTTTGAATGGAAAAATAAAATGCAAAAATAAATTTTTAAGATAAAGACTTTTTTCATTCGCGTGAATCGCACTACAAATTATGAAAAGATTTAAATGAAGTTTTGCCATCTGAGTTTCATACTTTAGTTAATTTTAAAACATCTAATTGTCGTATTGAAAAACTGTTTACACCCCAGGATTCAGAAAAATCATCTCTTTAATTTGGTACTGAATTTGTAACGATAGGTCTGATACTTCTAATTTATTTTCCCCTTTTTCCGTTTTTCCGTTGCCACTTAAATTTCATACTTTAGTTATTTTTTTAATATCTAATTGTCGCATCGAAAAACTGTTTGCACCCCTGGATTCAGAAAAATAGCCTCTTTCATTTGGTACCAAATTTATAAATATAGGTCTGATATTTCTAATTTATTTTACCCTTTTTCCGTTTTCAACCTAGATTCGATATGGAACAGCTTTAGTATTGGATCCCTTTGGCAAAATTTGAAATTCGGAACCGAAGTAGCTCGGACGTTTCTCGCCAAGATCTTTGATTGCACAATTGAGATAGCCAATTCAGTTCATCGCAAAAATGGCTTAAAATATTTAAAGTCACCAAAGGGTTCCCATACTAAAGCTGTGCATTTTGTACTTATTTATTTATATTTTCTATTAAAGACTTCTGTGGTCACGAAATTCGGTGCGTAAATTGTTTGTTTGCATCCGGCACTTATTGTAACTGGATTTCACGAAATTCGAAATCTCCCCCCCCCTTCTCGGAGTCGGAGGGCAATAAACGGTATAACTTCTGTATAACCCCACAGCGGAATTTGGCGATTTTTCTTTGGCGTTGTTTTGAAGGATAACGATGTCGTTCTGGACTGTTTGCGATATAATATGGCAGCCTAATATTTTGTTTATTTTGGATTTATGATTTAGATTATGATTTTATCATTTATCATATATGATTTATGATTTTTAGATTTATGATTTAGCCATAATCGCCAACAAAAAAAAATCGCCAAATATCGTTGTGGGTTTATACTGAAGTCGTTCCCAATAAACATGTGTAAAAACATGTTTTT
This sequence comes from Salticus scenicus, assembly GCA_963930645.1. NCBI lineage: Eukaryota > Metazoa > Arthropoda > Arachnida > Araneae > Salticidae > Salticus > Salticus scenicus. The sequence continues at coordinate 124,399,805 of OZ005660.1, read as the reverse complement.
CCGTTTGAATTCGCTTTGAATTATCTTAGAATGGCGAATTTTGGTGTGCGGATATTGATTAAGTGTACGCATTATGTACGTTAGTGGGATTTTGCAAAACTTCGAACTCACCCACTGAGGAAGGGGACGTAACAAGTGGGTAAGTTGTGCCTAAGGCAGTGGGGACCCAGACTGTATATTGATTAAGTGTACGCATTATGTACATTAGTGTGATTTTGCAAAACTTCGAACTCACCCGCTGAGGAAGGGGAAGTAAGAAGTGGGTAAGTTGTGCCGAAGACAGTGGAGACCTAGACTCCTTACTTTGCGAGCGAGAAAACCTCTACCAATCACAGCGAGAACTTGGGTTATTAATAAAGATATGGGATTTTGACAACTTATTTAAGTTTAATGTCCAGCGAAGCGGGCAAAGCCTGCTAGTAATAATAATAATAATGATAATAATAATAAAAATCTCAAAAAAAAAAAAGAAAAAAGAACGAAACGAAATTAGTCAAAATGTAAGTTAAAGTTCCCTTTTATATTTGAATTTAAACTAAATATGAACAACACACTATACGTACTCTACATAATATTTACTTTCACGTTACTTTCTATATTTATTCGATTTTTTAGGTCGACCATAAAATGACAGCAATTTTACGTCAAATATGATATTACAATATGCTGTGAGGCAAGTAAATTTTTGTTGCTATATGTATTTCATAGTTAGTTAACAGTGGTTGGTATATAGAAAAAATTATAAATAAATATTTAATCTTATCGTGGTACAGGTTTATTATAGCTCCCCTTGGTGACTTTTGAATTTTTGTCCACCATTTTAAACAAAAATACATAATTTATGAGATTATTGTTTCTGTTTCTTTCTTTCTTTCTTTCTATCTATCTTTCTTTCTTTCTATCTTTCTATCTTTTTTTCTTTTTTTTTCTTTCTTTTTTTTTTTTTTTTTTTAATATTTCGTAATTTATTTCTTTATAGGCTTTATGGGCTACTTGGCTTAAAGTGGCTGGCTCGAAAGTAGACTCCTTGGCGAAAAATGTCGTATCTACTTCAGCATCAAAACTGAAAAAAATACCCAGCATTATGAATAAGTACAGATCGTTAATAAAATGCTGAATTAGCTCTCATGCCAAACGTATTATACGTGCCAATAAATAAATAAATAAATAAATGAAAAATATTTCATAAGTAGCATTAATTAAAAAAAATTATGCAGACACGATATTATTTCATTATTTAAAACATGAAAATCTGACATTGACAGATTTTAATTTAGTGCCAGAGGCCTACTGCTAAACTTGTTAATATCGACAAATTCTTCTTTAGTTAATTCGTGACGATCTAAATTCCATGATAAAGTTTTCATTAAATCAAACCAATATGTTTCAGCTGCAGATATTGTAACAAATAACGTTGGAAGTCCAAACTGTCTTATAGCCGCAAAACAACGTTTTTTGTCTTTTTCCCAATGAGGGGGAGGTGTGCCTTGGGGGGACTCATGTCAAAGGTGTGCCTTGGGGGGGACTCATGTCAAAGTTGTACCTTGGGGGGGACTCATGTCAAAGTTGGGCCTGGGGGGACTCTTGCCAAAGTTGGGCCTTGGGGGGACTTCATTCAATAAATCCCCATTCAATAAACCGACTGAAATAGGCCCTTAGAACTATTAAGAGTGACCTATAAAAATTCGACAACGCTGTACCGACTGAAATAGGGGTACCTTGGGGGGGACTCATGTCAAAATTGGGCCTAGGGGGGGGACTCGTGTCAAAGTTGTGCCTTGGGGGGACTTCATTCAATAAATCCCCATTCAATAAACCGACTGAAATAGGCCCTTAGCACTATTAAGAGTGTATTATAAAAATTCGACAACTGTACCGACTGAAATAGGGGTACCTTGGGGGGGACTCATGTCAAAGTTGGGCCTGGGGGGGACTCATGTCAAAGTTGTGCCTTGGGGGGACTTCATTCAATAAATCCCCATTCAATAAACCGACTGAAATAGGCCTCTAGCACTAATTAAGAGTGACCTATAAAAATTCGAGAACTGTACCGACTGAAATAGGCCTCTAGCACTAAAAACATTATTAAAAAGAAATCTAAAATTAAGGTACGTTAAAAAAGATTATGAAACAAAATTTGAAGAAATATGTTGGATTTTTATTATTACTAGCAAACCCATGCGAAATTTTCACTTTTTAGTCCTAGAGGCCTATTTCAGTCGGTACAGTTGTCGAATTTTTATAAGTCACTCTTAATTAGTGCTAGAGGCCTATTTCAGTCGGTTTATTGAATGGGGATTTATTGAATGAAGTCCCCCCAAGGCACAACTTTGACATGAGTCCCCCCCAAGGTACCCCTATTTCAGTCGGTACAGCGTTGTCGAATTTTTATAATACACTCTTAATAGTGCTAAGGGCCTATTTCAGTCGGTTTATTGAATGGGGATTTACTGAGTGCAGTCCCCCCAAGGCCCAACTTTGACATGAGTCCCCCCCAGGCCCAACTTTGACATGAGTCCCCCCCCCAAGGTACAACTTTGACATGAGTCCCCCCCAGGCCCAACTTTGACATGAGTCCCCCCCAAGGTACAACTTTGACATGAGTCCCCCCCAAGGCACAACTTTGACATGAGTCCCCCCCAGGCCCAACTTTGACATAAGTCCCCCAAGGTACAACTTTGACATGAGTCCCCCCCAAGGCACACCTTTGACATGAGTCCCCCCAAGGCACACCTCCCCCTCATTGGGAAAAAGACAAAAAACGTTGTTTTGCGACTATAAGACAGTTTGGACTTCCAACGTTATTTGTTACAATATCTGCAGCTGAAACATATTGGTTTGATTTAATGAAAACTTTATCATGGAATTTAGATCGTCACGAATTAACTAAAGAAGAATTTGTCGATATTAACAAGTTTAGCAGTAGGCCTCTGGCACTAAATTAAAATCTGTCAATGTCAGATTTTCATGTTTTAATAATGAAATAATGTCGTGTCTGTATAATTTTTATATTTTATTATTATTATTATTATTAGTGCTTGGGGCCTATTTCAGTCGGTACAGTTGTCGAATTTTTATTATACACTCTTAATAGTGCTAAGGGCCTATTTCAGTCGGTTTATTGAATGGGGATTTATTAAATGCAGTCCCACCAAGGCACAACTTTGACATGAGTCACCCCCAGGCCCATCTTTGACATGAGTCCCCCCCAAGGTACAACTTTGACATGAGTCCCCCTAAGGCCCAACTTTGACATGAGTCCTTCCCCAGGCCCAACTTTGACATGAGTCCCCCCAAGGCCCAACTTTGACATGAGTCCCCCCCAAGGTACAACTTTGACATGAATGGGGTGACCTTTGACAAAGGTGTGCCTTGAGTCCCCCCCAAGGCACACCTTTGACATGAGTCCCCCCCAAGGCACACCTCCCCCTGGAAAAAGAGAAAAAACGTTGTTTTGCGGCTATAAGACAGTTTGGACTTCCAACGTTATTTGTTACAATATCTGCAGCTGAAACACATTGGTTTGATTTAATGAAAACTTTATCATGGAATTTAGATCGTCACGAATTAACTAAAGAAGAATTTGTCGATATTAACAAGTTTAGCAGTAGGCTTCTGGCACTAAATTAAAATCTGTCAATGTCAGATTTTCATGTTTTAAATAATGAAATATTATCGTGTCTGTATAATTTTTTATTTTTTTTTTTTTTTGCCGCTCAAGTGTAAAGATTTTTATTATTATTATTATTATTTAACTTTAAAATTTGAAACTTGTAAGTCATACCAATTTCACCATCCAATTAAAATTTTAATTCACCAGATTAAATTATTAGTTTTTGTGGGATGAAACGCTAATGATAGTTAAACCAAATAATTCAACGAAAAGTTTCAAAATAAAATTTGATGTCCAAGTTTCTTATTTCCCCAGGCAAGACAGCTTTAATAAAGGACCATCTATGACGACTTTTGAATTTTTGTCGCTATGTTGGAGAAATTCTTTTATTTTATCATTATTATTTATTCGTTTTGGCATCATTTTCTGTTAAAAATGCTTAGTACTACTTAGTACCTATTTTGATTATATTTTCTCTTATTGCGTTTTTTGTCGATTTATGAAAATGTTTATATATTGTTTATATCTTTAATGTATTGCTGGGTTTAAAATGACGCTTGCAAGGATTGTAAACATGCAAATTTAAAAAGTACATTTTTCAGTAAAATGATCTAATCATCGAAACGTCGTCATTTATCTTATTTTATTTTATTTTATCAGTGAACTGAGTCCGCGTGCATAAATATTATTTGTTTATTATTTTTTATCCTCGCGTATTTTATTGTCAGTATCGTATCGTTTCTACAAAATATAATCGTAACTGGTCCACGTTAGAGAAATATTATATAGATTATTGAATTCTTATAATGACGTCCTTTTGTTATAGTCTAAGGAAATTTAATATTTAATATTTCTTTTATTATTCGCGTGAAAATATATTTTATTATATGTCGAAAAATAAAGCAACTCGTCAATTTTTTTGGCAACAATTAAAAAAAAATATTTTTAAAACTTTATTATAGAAGAAATATCTATCTGTATATATATAAAAATTTCGTGTCACGATGTTTGTCCGTGATAAACTCCTAAACTAATGATCCGATTTTAACAAAATTTTGCACACTGTGTGCGGTTTGGTTCAACATGAGAGATAGGATACATTTTACCTCAATTTATAGTCACAATATTTTTTTATTGCAAATTATTTGTTAATTATAGCCCTTTGTTATAGTTTCTCCAAAATATCTGCGAGTTCCATAAGTTTAATTGCTGAAAAAAAAAAAAAAAAAAAAAAAAAGAGTTCATTTTTTTTCGACATAAAAATAAACACATTTAATCAAACGTGAACGTTAAAAAAATATAAAAAAGTTAAATTATGCATCTCACGAAAATTGACGTCATAATCACTTTAAAGATTTTATACACATTGATAAAGTGCTAATATATCTAGTTATACACAAGCGAAGTGTGACGACACTGACCGTCTGTGAAGTCAAGAAAAAGATTTCCTATGTTAATCGCCCATTGGATTTTTTGTAAAAAATTATTAAAAATCGAGGACAATTATTTCCCAATTTTAATCCCCATATTTTTGTATAGATATGTATTAGTTATCATGTACATACATTAGATTGAGTTATTTTGCTGTCAAATTGACAAAAATTTAATTTAAATTTCAAAACTCTGTCGTCCTGGAGTTTTTTTGTATTTGGCGATCAAAAGCGTAACACGAAAATATACAAGCCAGATGTATATTTTCTTAATATGTATTGTGCGAAATATTGTTTCATATTATTCATTACACTCTCAATATAAGTTGTTAAAATAACAATGATTTTTGAAAGGAATTAAATATGTTCGCCAGATAATGTGGCGATATTTTTTTTTTTCCGCCAAAGATGACAGATATGAAATTTATTCCGCTGCAACATGTTAATATGTTATATCAAATACATTATGTATATGATGCAATTTATTTCTCGTGACATATGTGTTAAAAATTTACTTACGACATACCTTGCTTTTTCAATTTTTGTTGCATTATTGTAATCTGTATCACTTCGTTTTTTTTTAAGAAATTCGTGATCTATACATATTGTTGCGTACTTGGGGGTTCGTGATTTGTCCGAGAATGAAAGGCAAAACTTACAAAAAATCAGTAATCTATTCACAGAAAGTTCCAGAAAAATACAGGTCCACAAACCCAGTATCAGCTTCAATTCAACCAGTAAACACAGCTTAAACAACAGCTGTCAATAGCAAATCCACAGTACAGACTGTATAGCAATAACACTTGAAGCAAGTCTCTTTCAAAAAGGCTCAAAACAATGCAAGTACTACCGAAGCTGGCTGAAAACTGAACTGACTCGCCTTGGCGAAGAAAAAGGCTTATATACCCCTGTAGAAAAGTGTGGAACATTCCTGAAATCTCTATATCTCATCAGCCAATGGGATTAGAGCTTCCATATTTGGTATATCCCTAATAAGGATTTTCTCGCCAATGTCGCCAAAAAAATCGCCAAGGTGGATAAAAGTCGCCAAATTTGGCGCCAAATCCATTACCTGCCTTAGTGGGGCATTTTAATGCGTTTTTAAGAGAAAATAAGGCTATTTCAACGCTAAAACGACTAGAAATGCACAAAATGAGCACTTTATCAACATACTAAGCCTCTTTGAGAGAATTTATACAAAAATAAACACAATTATTTACGATTCTGTAACACTGCCCCCCTCCCAAGGACTGCACGTCCCGGGCAGTGCAACCCTTGGTGAAGAGGCAAAACTAAACAAATTTACACAATCTAAAATACAAAAACTAAGTTGCATATAACGGCAAAATAGAAACAAAAATCAAGTGAGAAATATTTACAAAATTTACAAATATGTACAAGTATTTATATACAAATATTTACATTATGCATGCGCAAATTTTACCAGTATTTCATTTTAAATTTTATTATTACCGTTAATTGTAGTACTCTGCTAGCCTGTTATAGTGCACCACCTTCGGTTTTGTCGAAGGTGTTTTAGTGATCCGCACGCCTACATCATTCAGCCTTTTTAAGACTGTGTATGGTCCGTCCCAGTTGCACTGTAACATGGGAGAGAGTCCTTTGCGTCGAACAGGATTCCACAACCAGACCTTCTCTCCTTCCTGGAACTCATGTTGTGTAGCCTTTAGATCGTACCTTGTCTTCATTTTCTCCGTTGCAATGTTAATCCGCTCCCGAGCAAAGTTGTGTACGTCCTCAAATCGTGCCTGGAGATCTTGGATGTACTCCTCGGGCGATGAAGGCGCATCGGGTGGACAACCAAACAGGAGATCACAAGGGAGACGAAGTTCACGTCCAAACAGCATCTGGGCTGGAGTATAGCCGGTGGTTTCATGGACAGCACTTCGATAAGCCAGCAGGAACAATGGCAACTTCAAGTCTCAATCTTGCTGGTTCCTTGATACTAGAAGAGAGAGGTTATTCATTATGGTACGGTTGAACCTCTCGAGCATGCCGTCCGACTGGGGATGTAAGGGTGTTGTCTGGGTTTTGTCTATGCCTAGTAGTTGACACAGTCCTTTGAAAACATCAGAGGTAAAGTTCCTACCTTAATCGGTATGAAGTTGTAGGGGCGTGCCGTACCTTGACACCCATTGCTGCACTAGGACCTCTGTGACTGTGCATGCCTCTTGATTGGGAATGGGATATGCCTCAGGCCACTTGCTGAAATAGTCCATCACGACGAGGATGTATTTATTTCCACTGGAGGTCCGTGGCAAAGGACCCAAGATGTCGAGTGCAATCCGTTCAAATGGTGCTCCCACGTTATACCTTTGCAGTCTTCCTCGACTTCGTTTCTGCGGGCCTTTACGTGCCGCCCAAGCATCACAGGATTTACACCATTTCTCCACATCCTCTCTTGCCTTGCACCAGTAGAAGCGTTCCCGAACTTTCTGCAGAGTCTTCATTACCCCAAAATGTCCTCCGGTAGAGCTACTATGCAGTTGTTATAAAACATCTGGAATTTTTTATCTTGGTAATACAATCTGCCATCTGAAGCTTTTCCCATCATCAGATTCCCACTTTCTGTATAATACGCCGTTTCTGATATGAAGAGAGTCCCAAAGTGCCCAATAACTTTTCGTAATGGGACTAAATCTGGAAATGTCCTGCCTGTAGGTCTGTTGCTGGTCATCTCCTTCAGCTGTAATATTGGCTTTATGTCAGATCTTCCAACTGGGCTTGTCTAAGTTCTTCGTCACTCCATGTATCGGGATCTTGTTCTGATGGTGTTGAACCAGTAACTTGGCGAGCAACTGGCTGCATTCTTTGGGGTCTATCCTCGGCTTTAGAGCTGTATTTAAGATCTTCAGATGGAGGCTTCGAAAGAAAGCATCTGGATTTTCCCGAAAAGCTCCTTCTGGATGGCATACATCAGAGACATTCTTGGTTGCCTCTCTAGGTGTTCTTACTGGGCAGCTTCGTTTGATATGCCCGTCTTTTCCACAGCCCCAGCATTTAGTTGTTGGAGTCTTCCCTTCTTTCTTACTCTCAAGAATGCGTAGTCTTCTATTAATATCTGAAATCATTTTCTGAATATCTTTAAAATCATCTTGAGAACCGTTCGCTTTGTTTAATGTGCTGTTCTGGCGATGTTCGTGTGAGGCTTCTTGGGCTGCCTCGATCTTTAGGGCATACAACAAGGCTGACTCCACATCCTTCACGCCAGAGAGTCTGAGGGCTTTTTGAATATCTGGATCTCCGACAGCATCAAAGAAATATTCTAGGGCCAGATCATTGCGTGCTTCAGGATGACAGTCTGCGAAAGCCAAATGTGAAAGCCTCTGGATGTTTGATGCCAGTTCTTGTAAGCTTTCCCCTGGTCTCTGACGACGGGACCTTAGCTGGAGTCGACTATATTCTTTGGACCATTTCGCTCCAAAACGTAGCTCTAGTGCTCTGGTTACAGCTTCGAAGTCATATCGCTGTTCCTTCGAAAGGGTCTCCAGAATATCTGCGGCATCGCCCCGTAACGACCCTACCAGATGAGCCGTCTTTGCAACAGAGTCCCAGCCATTTGCTTCAGCTACGATGGAAAACTGCGTCTTATATACATGCCAGGATGAACTGTCATTGTAGGTAGATAGCTTAATAAATTCCTTATTCTGGATTCTTCTGTCTTTCTGTTCAGTTTCCTTGGGCATGGATTCTAACTTTTCTTCCACTTTTCTCTCCAGATCTTCTTCTATTCTCTTCAGTTTACCTTCTATCTCTGAAAACCTTCCTTTCAGTTCCTGATCAAAGTTTTCTTGAACTTTCTCCTCGAAACTCCGTTCTATCCTTGTAACACTCTCTTCAACCTTCATAACATTTTCTTCTATCTTCAAAGCTTTCTCTTCAACCTTCATAACATTTTCTTCTATCTTTATAACTTTCTCTTCAAAACGTTCTTCTATCTTTATAACTTTCTCTTCTATTCCATCCATTCTATTTTCCATCACCGTTAATTTACCCTCGATTGATTCTTTCACCGTTGAAAGCTCTCTCTTCATCTCATCTTGATTAGATTTAATTTCTTCCTAAACTTCACCCATAGTGTCTTTCAACTCCCTTTGCGATGTCTCCATACTTTCTTTCATCTCTCTTTGCGATGTCTCCATACTTCCTTTCATCTCTCTTTGTCCTGTTTCCATTTTCTCTATCAATCCAGATCTTAACTCATTCATCTGAGCAGTGAGTCCTTCTAGAAATTTCTTCATTTTTTGCTCCATAGCTCTCGTTATCACCATTCACAGACAATCCCGCTTCTAACACCAGAAATGTTGCGTACTTGGGGATCGTGAGTTGTCCGAGAATGAAAGGCAAAACTTACAAAAATTCAGTAATTTATTCACAGTAAGTTCCAGAAAAATACAGGTCTACAAACCCAGTATCAGCTTCAATTCAACCAGTAAACACAGCTTAAACAACAGCTGTCAATAGCAAATCCACAGTACAGACTGTATAGCAATAACACTTGAAGCAAGTCTCTTTCAAAGAGGCTCAAAACAATGCAAGTACTAGCGAAACTGGCTGAAAACTGAACTGACACTCCTTGGCGAAGAAAACAGGCTTATATACCCTGTAGAAAAGTGTGGAACGTTCCAGAAATCTCCATATCTCATCAGCCAATGAGATTAGAGGTTCCATATGTGGTATATCCCAAATAAGGATTTTCTCGCCAAGGTCGCCAAAAAAATCGCCAAGGTGGGAAAAAGTCGCCAAATTTGGCGCCAAACCCATTACCTGCCTTATTGTGGCTTTTTAATGCGTTTTTAAGGGAAAATAAGGCTATTTCAACGCTAACACGACTAGAAATGCACAAAATTAGCACTTTATCAACTTACTAAGCCTCTTTGAGAGAATTTATACAAAAATAAACACAATTATTTACAATTCTGTAACACTAATGTTCCAAATAAAAAGTAACCAGTTCAATATTTTAAAACTTTTTTAAAAGTCTGTTTTATTTAACATTACATTTTAAAACTTAATTTAAAACTTATTGAAAGTCTGGAAGATTTTAAGTCTGTTTATTTGTTTTGTAACGCTAATCTATATGATCGATGTTCAAAACTTTAAGTAATTATTTCTCTTATTTCTCTTTTATTTTATTTAATAACTTATCAATTTACCGTTCCTTATTAAATTTGTGATTTATACATGAACTAGCAGGCTTTGCCCGCTTCGCTTGTCACTATATTTAAAGAAAACTCTTTTCTATATAGCTTTATGAAAAAAAAAAAACGTTTTTTCTCTTTTTCCCAATGAGGGGGAGGTGTGCCTTGGGGGGGAATCATGTCAAAGGTGTGCCTTGGGGGGGGGACTCATGTCAAAGTTGTACCTTGGGGGGGACTCATGTCAAAGTTGGGCCTTGGGGGGACTCATCCCAAAGTTGGGCCTGGGGGGGGACTCATGTCAAAGTTGGGCCTTGGGGGGACTCATGTCAAAGTTGTACTTTGAAGGGATTCATGTCAAAGTTGGGCCGGGGAGGGGACTCATGTCAAAGTTGTTCCTTGGGGGGTCTTCATTCAATAAATCCCCATTCAATAAACCGACTGAAATAGGCCCTTAGCACTATTAAGAGTGACGTATAAAAATTCGACAACGCTGTACCGACTGAAATAGGGGTACCTTGGGGGGGGGACTCATGTCAAAGTTGTGCCGGGGGGGGACTTCATTCAATAAATCCCCATTTGTTAAACCGACTGAAATAGGCCCTTAGCACTATTAAGAGTGACCTATAAAAATTCGACAACGCTGTACCGACTGAAATAGGGGTACCTTGGGGGGACTCATGTCAAAGTTGGGCCTGGGGGGGGGGACTCATGTCAAAGTTGTGCCTTGGGGGGACTTCATTCAATAAATCCCCATTCAATAAACCGACTGAAATACGCCTCTAGCACTAATTAAGAGTGGCCTATAAAAATTCGACAGCTGTACCGACTGAAATAGGCCTTTAGCACAAAAAAAAAGAAAAGAAATACTGACATTGCTTAAAAGCACGCTTTGGGTTCCTGTTGATTTTTGCAGCAACTTGTTCATCCTCGCAGTCTCCGGTGCCTGTCTCTATTGCCTGCGATAATAGCTTACCCATGGGCTTCCATTTGGGTGCTTATCAAATATGACAGTTTCGATACGGACAGTATCGAAAAATTTGAAGTAGCACTTTTATACTTGAATCCCAGTTATATATGAACAACATTATGCGTGATGTAAGTCGGGGAAAAAAAAAACGCAACACCCGCTGTAATTTCGTTATTAATTGACGCAGGAACATCTAATAGACATAATTCAACAGAAAATTAAAAGCACTTTCTGAATATGTCGTCTAATTTTGAATTAGGGGTCATCTACATATTGAAATGAGTGCCAACTTTGATTTTTTCAATAGCAACACCCAATTTTGACTCCATATTCGAATTTCTGAGAGTCTGGCAGTGAGGAAAAGTATACTGTTTGTATACTTTATCTTTAGTATTCATAGAGTTATGATCAAAAATGTGTTAGGGGGTTATCTCTAAATGTAGAAAAATAAAATTAAGATCCTACAAAAATTAGACAAAATTGTACTGTTTTACACCGGAAATCTTTCAGGAAAAAAATAATTATAAAAATTAATAGAACGTTACCTGTTTTCCTATTCCTTAATTAACCTGAATTGTATTTTTTAGATTTGTATACACTTCAGTATTTTTTTAGATAATTTTAGGTCTATTTAAATACATTACACTTGCGATTAGTCCATACAGTACTCTTTGAAAAAAGTGCAATATTTTTCAAGTAAAAGTGTATATTATGGCTGTACTGATCACCAGTAAAGCTTAAATTTTCTTTCGTAGGTGTAACATAATATACGAAATTAAATAATATAGATATATATATATATATATCTATACAACAACGCATAAACAAAATCTTTTCGGATAAATTATTGTAAGGGTTCATGAAATAAATATTAAACAATTTTAATCGCACTTACTAGTTTTGGGTCAGTTGAACTCTTTGGAACTGTATGATTCATTTTATAATTTCTATGAAAATATAATATCTTAATTAACACTTTCGCGACTGCTGACGTAGATTCACTCCATTTGAAAATCTGTAATTCTGTCAGTGGGCGTTTCTTTCGTAATTTGTGTGTTACATTTTCTTAAGTGTGGACCCAGTGGTCATAATTTTGCAATAAAATATACTATGGGTAGAAATATATTGATTAGAAAGAATATAATTATAATGTATATCCATTTGTAATATAATTGTGAATACAGAAAATTTGTTCTGAAATATTTTATTTTGAGAGTAAAACGCCCATAGGTGGGTCTTACTGTCAAAAAGACAAAATTCTGCGGTCGCAAAAAGTGTTAAAATATATTTACAAAAGTTAAAGTACGTTTTTAAAAATGTATAAAGTTCAAATATATTAATAAAATTTTAAAGACTAATGTGCCCTTAAAATAATAATCCTCCCCCCTACAAAATAAATAAATAAATAAGTAAATAAATAAATAAAATAAAACATAGCAATATATGAAGCAAATGATTAAGCCTTTTTTAACTATGACGGTAGTTAAGAAACGATTTTACAAGTCTGTCTTGCATTCCAGTTCCATTCGTTTTTTATAGTTGACGATTTCACATTAAACCTATTTTTCTATTTAAAACAGTAAACCCCGCCTATCTAGTTAATTTTTCTTCTTCTAGTGTTCGTTTAAAAGATTCAAAATTTATCATCAATTAATCGATGAAGTAAATACCACTTGTGCATATTTTTGTCAACAAAAAATAAGGGGTTTAACACAAATACTCAATGTCACATTTACTTTTCTTTTTACTTTCCGAACACTATAGTGAGGAAAGTATTGTAATCATGTCAAAAATCCGAATTCGAGATTTTGATGTTTCTATACGTTTTGAGGTCCCCTGAGTCCGTTTTCACTATTTTTACGATGATGTATGTATGTGTGTGTGTATGTGTGTATGTGTGTATGTGTGTATGTGTGTATGTTTGTGAACACGCTAGCGTCTAAAGGCTTTGTTCGATTAACCTGAAAGTTGGTACGTATATTGTAAGTCACCATAGTACGAACCCTATAGATTTTGGTGAATCTAGCACTTATAGTTTTTTTACAGGGATACAAAGAAAAATTCTTTATCATTATGGCCTATGGGACCAAAATCTTAAAAGTGCGATAGCATCTAAACGCCTTATTCAATTGAGCAAAAATTTTATACCCATATTATAGGTCACAGATACTCAATCTGTATAGATTTTGGAGAATCTAGCACTTATAGTTTTTTTACAGGGACACAAAGAAAAATTCTTTATCATTAAGGCCAATGGGGCCAAATTTTTAAAAGTGTGATAGCGTCTAAACGCCTTATTAATCTGAGCAAAAAAATTGTACACATGTTATAGGTCGCATTTGCACCAACTGTATAGATTTTGGTGAATCTAGCACTACAGTTTTTTTACAGGGACACAAAGAAAAATTCTTTATCATTATGGCCTATGAGACCAAATTTTTAAAAGTGCGATAGCATCTAAACGCCTTATTCAATTGAGCTGAAAATTTGTATGAATATTATAAATCACTGTTGCACTAACTATAAGCATTTTGGTGAATCTAGCATCTATAGATTTTTACAGGGACAAAACGAAAAATTCTTTATCATTATGATCTAAGGGCTCAAAGTTCAGTAGCGTTAAATAAAACCTCGTGTGATATATGGAGAAAAAAACACTCTATTATGGTTTTCTCTCTTTTGTTTGTTTAGCAATTCCTCTTTCTTTATTTTATCTACAAAACTGTTAGTTACTCAATGTTCGGAAAGTCGAGTGGAGTCACTCCAGATTTTTCTGTATTGTTTTGCTTTGAAGAACGATGAAGGCGGGGCTTGTCTTCTTTAGAAAACATGAATACTTTATGCTAAAAGTAATGTCTAAAAATCATCATTTTTGTGTCATTTCTTTGCGTTTGACGTTACCGTTATATAATTTGACCCGTAAATAAAAAATAAAAATATTTTGTTTAATTTTCTTTGTTATTTTTTAAGATTTGATTCGTTATCTCATGCAAAACTTTATAAGAGACGGCCCCCTAAACCACTCCAAAAGAAAAAAATATTTATATCTCGAAAACTAATAACTGGAATGAGCTGCAAATTTGCACACCCATATTTTTCAGCATTAGGATTCATTTTATGTAAAAATTAATATAGGTCATAATTCATATTTTTTATGAATATGAATTTATTAATATTTTTCAGAATTAAAAATATTTTTCAGAATCAAAAGTAATGATGGATTATGTTTGGATTTCTTCACTGTATCTCGTAAAAAAAAAATTATATCGATCAAGTTATTTTTTGTGAAGATATTATAACAGTTTGAAATATGAATTTAACATTAGCACCTTCAAACTTTGAACGCTTATAACTCTGTGAAAAAATAAGTAAAACATACAACCAATATACGTTTTCGCTAATAATAAATTTCTACTAATAAATTTCAGTTCATTTTCTGAAACTACTCACAATTCCCCGTCGAATGATACCTATTACATTTTTCTACATGAATTAGCAACGAAGTTACGTTGAGTGTTGCGTTTTTTTTTCCCCGACTGTACGTAATATTTGCTTTCAAGTTATTTCCTATATTTATTTGATTTAATCGAACAACCATAAAATGACAGCAATTTCAAGCCAAATATAATATTACAATATGCTATGATCATCTACGTCTATCGCACGAGACAATTATTATTATTATTATTATTATTATTATTATTATTATTTGTGGTTATATATACTTTACGCTTAGTTAATAGTAGTTGGTACATAGAAAAATAAATACATTAATTAATATGTAAACCTGATCATAGTACAACTTTAATATAGCTCCCGTTGGTGACTTTTGAATTTTTGTTGCCGTTTTAGGCCAAAATGTAATTTATGCGATTATTGTTTCTATTTCTTTCTAACTCTTTCTTTTTTTCAATATTTTATAATTTAGTTATATTTTGATGCGCTACTTGGCTTTAAGTGGCTGTCCTTGGTGAAAAATGTCCGGTCTACTTCAGCATCAAAATTAAAAAATTTGTCCAGGATTATCAATAAGTAAATACCTTTAAAAAATGCTGGCGTGATTCATCCGTGCTAAAAAAAAAAAAAAAAAAAAAAAAAAATCTAAAGTTGAGGTACATAAAAAAGTGCTATGAAATAAAATTCAGAAGAAACTTGCCAGAATTGTATTACTACTATTTTATTTTAAAGTTATAAAGATGTTATTTTCTCATTCACTAATTTAACATTTAGTAATTTTTTTTTTTTTTTTTTCGCGTGAAGGCATATTTCATTTTATGTTGGAAAAAAAAATCTATAATAATAAAGGAAGATGTCTCTGTATCTGTATCTTTGCTGAGCATCTATACGTTCAGCCCCTATTAAACGTAGAACTACAAAATTTAACATACGGATGCTCAGAAGCCTGCCCGAGTGCATAGTGAAAAAAGAATTTAAAAATTTTAATTAGTTCCGGAGATATTAATTAAAGCGTCGACCAATGTCTAATTAAAAGCGAGCCAATTGTATTTTCCGCCCTCCAAGTAGAATTCAGCCCGTTCCTCAAAAGAAGAGACACAGAGAGAAAATTTCGCGTGTTTTTATAAATTCATCCCAGATTAGCGGTTGCAGATATTGAAAATACACTTGTATTACGAGAAAGACCATTTATTACTGATTCTTACGGTAGATTTTTTTTTTTTTTTTAAATATGGTATTTTTATATTTTTTAAAAAAAGTTTTAAAAAGGGTCCAAAATTTCTCTTTTTCTCGATCGTCATTTTTGAATCGCCCTGTACGACAGAGTAACTGTTCCATTTCTTAACAACGGGTATATTTAAAAATGACATTTAATTCTCTTTCGAACCATATAAACATTTTAACAAAATACGGATTAAATATCCATATTTTTTGATTTTACGAAACATCGAATTTTTCACAAAACGTTTTATAACTCAAAATCTTTTACAGCTAAATATTATTTTTTTTCTATATAGACCTCGATTATACGAATCAGATTTCAAAAGATTGAGAGATTTTTTTCAAAAACTGAATCCGTTATAAATTTTTTAATTTTCTGCATGCCTGCAGTTTTTGATGACATTCTGAATCCGCGTTTGCGTTCGAACAACAGTGGAAACTCTCATTTCAGTTCGCAGACGATATTTCGAAAGTAGAACGAAAGATAAAGATCTTTTTCTGATTGAGGTCACATGTTTTTGGACGGCGATTAAAAATTGCAAATTTCAAACCTCTTCAATTTTCCTTTGTCGTACACGAAACTTATTATACAGAGATTTTCATCAAAAGAAAATGTTGTGGTTCAAATTACATCGATT
Source organism: Salticus scenicus (assembly GCA_963930645.1). Classification (NCBI taxonomy): domain Eukaryota; kingdom Metazoa; phylum Arthropoda; class Arachnida; order Araneae; family Salticidae; genus Salticus; species Salticus scenicus. Next base: position 124,383,318 of record OZ005660.1, on the reverse strand, counting down.
TTGGAAAATAAACAAAATATTTACATTTTAATTGCAGGGATGGAACACGGGCGCAGAATTCATACCGGAATCCGTTTAAGAAATTTCTCTACATATAATATCGTTGATTTAAGAAGTAGAAGATTTTCTTACATTGAGAGTGGTATGAATTCTGCGCCCGTGTTCTATCCCTGTAATTGCAAAATAAATTTTATTCTAATACACGTATTTCAAATTCTAATTATGATTAAATTATTTCTAAATAAAAAAAAATCCTACTTAAATAATAATAAAAAAAAATCAACAACCCCGGTAATACACCATTTGAAAGCTTTGTTGATTTGAAATTGAGCAGTAGATTACAGAAATTTCTACTGCCAGATGGCGCTGTAATATTTTAAAATTTTAATATTTCAAATTCTAATTATGATTATATTATTTTTAATGCATCATTCGAAAGATATTTTAAAGTACATTTATATTATCGAAAGTGTAATTCGAAATTTCACCTGATTTACACGTTTTGAAGTGTTCTGAATCGGTTTTCTTTTGTATCTCAGAAACTATTTAAAATAATTTCATAAGTAATATATCATTTCAAAGCTTTGTTGATTTGGAATTGAACAGTAGATTACAGAAATTTCTACCGCCAGATGGCGCTGTAATGTTTTAAAATTTCAATATTTAAAATTCTAACTATGATTAAATTATTTTTAATACGTCTTTCCAAAGATATTTTAAATTTTTACAAACAAACCACAAGTATCTTTAACATTATTGAAAAATGTTCATGAATGTGATAACCCACAAAGTAATCTTTATATACACCATATTGTAGGCGTTATTAAATATTAAAAATTATTTTAAATTTTGTTAAAATGATTGTTATTTGTTGCTTTGTATAAAATTCGATGTAAATTTTGCATAATAAATAAAAATATCAACTTTCTATTGTTATATTATAGAACATAATACTTTTAAAGTGTAACATTGCATATTCAATCACCATTTTTAATTTATTTGAAGAATATTCATTACAAGTGTATTTGTTTCAAAATGTTTTTTATTTTTATTTTTTATTAGGAAACTTGAATTTAATATAATAAAAATAACGCCATTATTTCAAATAAATTATTTATTAGATGTGGAAAAAACATGCAAAGACAAAATGAAGAAATGCGTAGAAACCGGAGGCAATTGTGATATTAACGGAAACGTGATCGAGTGCCTATGTCCTACTGGTTCAACATACGTAACAGATAAAGGCTGTAATGGTAAGATTTTATTTATTTTTTTCTTTTCTTTTTTCTATTTCTTTCTTTCTTTTCTTTTTTCTATTTCTTTCTTTCTTTCTTTCTTTCTTTTTTTTTTTTTTTTAAACAATGAAACATATACATTATAAAAATTGAGTTGATATATAAATTTATTTTTATTATTGAGGTTGATTTTATTGTCCTGCTTTTCTTTTTGTTATTCCTTATATTTCAGGAGATGTATTATTTTAGAAAAATAAAATACTTCGGTGTCTTATTTCATTAGCTTGGACTTAAACAATTATTTAGGAAAAAAAAAACATACGGAGAGACGAGTATTTGGCTTGCACTCAAGTTTATCCCGCAAAAATTCACAGTTGAATAAAATCCTTCATTACAAAACTGTGTGTATAAAATTTTGGTTTTGCTGCTCATAAAATTATTTATAAAGGGAATATTTTCTGTGATTTTAATCATTCATGTAATTCACAATAAATTAATACAATTATTCTACTGTTTGGAAAGATTGAGATTTTTTTCACATCTGAATAAATCTTTCATTAGGAAACAGAGAGTGTAAACGTTTTTGATTTTGCTGCTTATAAAATTCTTTATAAAGGGAATATTTTCTGTTATTTTAAAGATTCATATAATTTACAATAAATAAATACGATTTTTCTACTGTTAGTAATGATGGAAAATGACATATACACCATGTTGTAGGCGTTATTAAATAAGAAAAATAAATTTAATTTTTGTTAAAATGATTGTTATTTGTTACTCTGTATTAAAAGTCGATGTAAATTTTAGCATTTCTTTTTGTATTTTTAAGTCATAAAAAAAATTAAATAAATAAAATTTAATCAACTTTCTATTGTTAAATTATAGAGCATAATATTTTTAAAGTGTAACATTGCATATTCAATCGGCATTTTTAATTTATTTGAAGAATATTCATTACAAGTGTATTTTGTTTCAAAATGTTTTTTATTTTTATTTTTTATTTGGAAACTTTAATTTAATATAATAAAAATAACGCCATTATTTCAAATAAATTATTTATTAGATGTGGAACAAACATGCAAAGACAAAATGAAGAAATGCGTAGAAACCGGAGGCAATTGTGAAATTAACGGAAACGTGATCGAGTGCCTATGTCCTACTGGTTCAACATACGTAACAGATAAAGGCTGTAATGGTAAGATTTTATTTATTTTTTTCTTTTCTTTCTTTTTTTTTTTTTTAAACAATGAAACATATACATTATAAAAATTGAGTTGATATATAAATTTATTTTTATTATTGAGGTTGATTTTATTGTCCTGCTTTTCTTTTTGTTATTCCTTATATTTCAGGAGATGTATTATTTTAGAAAAATAAAATACTTCGGTGTCTTATTTCATTAGCTTGGACTTAAACAATTATTTAGGAAAAAAAAAACATACGGAGAGACGAGTATTTGGCTTGCACTCAAGTTTATCCCGCAAAAATTCACAGTTGAATAAAATCCTTCATTACAAAACTGTGTGTATAAAATTTTGGTTTTGCTGCTCATAAAATTATTTATAAAGGGAATATTTTCTGTGATTTTAATCATTCATGTAATTCACAATAAATTAATACAATTATTCTACTGTTTGCAAAGATTGAGATTTTTTTCACATCTGAATAAATCCTTCATTAGGAAACAGAGAGTGTAAACGTTTTTGATTTTGCTGCTTATAAAATTCTTTATAAAGGGAATATTTTCTGTTATTTTAAAGATTCATATAATTTACAATAAATAAATACGATTTTTCTACTGTTAGTAATGATGGAAAATGACATATACACCATGTTGTAGACGTTATTAAATAAGAAAAAAAAATTTAATTTTTGTTAAAATGATTGTTATTTGTTACTCTGTATTAGAAGTCGATGTAAATTTTAGCATTTCTTTTTGTTTTTTTAAGTCATAAAAAAAATTAAATAAATAAAATTTAATCAACTTTCTATTGTTAAATTATATAGCATAATATTTTTGAAGTGTAACATTGCATATTCAATCGGCATTTTTAATTTATTTGAAGAATATTCATTACAAGTGTATTTTGATTCAAAATGTTTTTTATTTTTATTTTTTATTTGGAAACTTTAATTTAATATAATAAAAATAACGCCATTATTTCAAATAAATTATTTATTAGATGTGGAACAAACATGCAAAGACAAAATGAAGAAATGCGTAGAAACCGGAGGCAATTGTGATATTAACGGAAACATGATCGAGTGTCTATGTCCTACTGGTTCAACATATGTAACAGATAAAGGCTGTAATGGTAAGATTTTATTTATTTTTTTCTTTTCTTTTTTCTATTTCTTTCTTTCTTTTCTTTTTTCTATTTCTTTCTTTCTTTTTTTTTTTTTTTTTTTTTTTTTTTAAAACAATGAAACATATGCATTATAAAAATTGAGTTGATATATAAATTTATTTTTATTATTGAGGTTGATTTTATTGTTCTGCTTTTCTTTTTGTTATTCCTTATATTTCAGGAGATGTATTATTTTAGAAAAATAAAATACTTCGGTGTCTTATTTCATTAGCTTGGACTAAAACAATTATTTAGAAAGAAAAAAAAAAAAAAAAAAAACATACGGAGAGACAAGTATTTGGCTTGCACTGAAGTTTATCCCGCAAAAATTCACAGTTGAATGAAATCCTTCATTACAAAACTGTGTGTATAAAATTTTGGTTTTGCTGCTCATAAAATTATTTATAAAGGGAATATTTTCTGTGATTTTAATCATTCATGTAATTCACAATAAATTAATACAATTATTCTACTGTTTGCAAAGATTGAGATTTTTTTTCACATCTGAATAAATCCTTAATTAGGAAACAGAGTGTGTAAACGTTTTTGATTTTGCTGCTTATAAAATTCTTTATAAAAGGAATATTTTCTGTTATTTTAAAGATTCATATAATTTACAATAAATAAATACGATTTTTCTACTGTTATTAATGATGGAAAATGTCATATACACCATGTTGTAGGCGTTATTAAATAAGAAAAATAAATTTAATTTTTGTTAAAATGATTGTTATTTGTTACTCTGTATTAAAAGTCGATGTAGCATTTCTTTTTGTTTTTTAAGTCATAAAAAAATTAAATAAATAAAATTTAATCAACTTTCTATTGTTAAATTATAGAGCATAATATTTTTGTTGTGTAACATTGTATATTCAATCGGCATTTTTAATATATTTGAAGAATATTTGTTACGAGTGTCTTTATTACAAAATACTTTTTATTTTTATTTTTTACTGAAAAATTTTAATTCAACATAATAAAAGTAGCGCTATTATTTTAAATAAATTATTTATTATTTATGGAACAAACATGCAACGACAACACTTTATATTCTTTTGGCTTTTTTAATTAATTTGAAGAATATTTATTACAACTACCTTTAATAATATTATTATTATTATTATTATTTTATGCTAGGAAATTTTAATATAAGGTAATAAAAATGATATTATTATTTTAAATAAATTATTTATTAGTTATGGAACAGACATGCAAAGAAAAAATGAAGAAATGCGTAGAAACCGGAGGCAATTGTAATCTAAACGGAAAAGTCATTGAGTGCCAATGTCCTACTGATTTAACATACGTACCAGATGAAGGCTGTAAAGGTAAGGTTTTTGTCCTTTCTTTTTCTTTCTTTTTTCTTTAATAGGGAAATTATGAAAATTGAGCTGATATAAATATTGTATATTCATTCACCATTTTTAATTTATTTGAAGAATATTCATTACAAGTGTCTTTATTTCAAAACGTTTTTTAATTTTATTCTTTACTAGGAAACTTTAATTTAACATAATAAAAATAACGCCATTATTTTAAATAAACTATTTATTAGTTATGGAACAAACATGCAAAGACGAAATGAAGAAATGCGTAGAAACCGGAGGCAATTGTGATCTAAACGGAAAAGTCATTGAGTGCCAATGTCCTACTGATTCAACATACGTACCAGATGAAGGCTGTAAAGGTAAGGTTTTTGCCCTTTCTTTTTGTTTATTTTTTCTTTAATAAGGAAACATATCTATTATGAAAATTGAGCTGATATAAACATTGTATATTCAATCACCATTTTTAATTTATTTGAAGAATATTCATTACAAGTGTCTTTATTTCAAAACGTTTTTTAATTTTATTCTTTACTAGGATATTTTAATTTAACATAATAAAAATAACGCCATTATTTTAAATAAACTATTTATTAGTTATGGAACAAACATGCAAAGACGAAATGAAGAAATGCGTAGAAACCGGAGGCAATTGTGATCTACATGGAAACGTGATTGAGTGCCAATGTCCTACTGATTCAACATATGTACAAGAGGTAGGCTGTAAAGGTAAGATTTTTCTTCTTTTTTTTTTCTCTTTCTTTCTTTCTCTTTTTTTTTCTCTTTCTTTCTTTCTTTTTTTTTCTCTTTCTTTCTTTTTCTTTTTTTTTTTTTTTTAAGAATGAAACATGTATTATAAAAATTGACTTGATAAAAAAATTATTTTTATTATTGAGGTTGATTTTATTGTCCTGCTTTTTCTTCTTGTTATTCCTTATATTTCAGGAGATATACACTGCATAAAAAAAGTAGACGGACACTTCTTTACAGTTTTTTAAAACCCCGTCTTTGTTCAATAGGAAATGTCAATTAAAATTCTTTAACATGTTTATACTTATCAATCTTCATATTTTTGGCACACAAATAAAAATATTCAATTATTTATAATTTTAATGTAGGGAAATAAAGAAAAGAGAAAAGATATACATTTGCACAATATATATATACATATATATATATATATATATATATATATATATATATATATATATATATATATATATAAGTAGACGGACACTGGTCAAAAACTGCAATTATCTAAGTGGGTGTTTCTTGTGGAATACCAGTTTTGCATGTACATGTACATTTGGCTTTTTGCCAATTGTTAACGTGCTTGACAAGATGGTTTTATGTAGTTAAATGTCTTGGAGATGAATGCGCCATGCCACGAGGAATTCCTCTAACTGATTATCAGAAAGGACAGATTATAGCGCTGAAAAATGTTAATAAAGGAGTCAGAGAAATTAGTAGGTTACTTCTAATAAGCAAAAGTGGCATCAGCGATTTTCTACGTGCTCCTGAAGTCCATGGCGTAGGGATGGGATAAACAGTTACATTTCAGTAATAGGTTACTTCATTTCGTACAGTCTATAGTAATATATTCCAATATCCTATTATTTTTGTAATCTATTTCTAATTTCTACTTAATTAAAATGGGACTTCAAGAAATGCATTATATAGGCGTTTCGTACATACTGCATACAATTTATGTTTTTGAATAACAACACTTTCGAATAGTAATTTCCACTTAATGTAATCGTATTTTCTTTTATTTAAAAAATAAAATTTCTATCATAAAATAATAATAGTAAAAGATATAGACCATGAAACGTTCTTTCTGAAGAAGTACTCACATGTGAAAACGGAATATTGTAAATCCATATGTCCGTTTCCTGTGATCCCTCCCGTGGAGGATCAAAATTGCGATGGCACGTCTCCGGACCACCTCTAGGGGTGAGTCCCAGACCGTCGCCAATTGTCCATCTGCGCAGCACTAGTGCAACCTAAAAACCCAACCAACCAACCAACCGTTTTCTGTGACAAAGAATACCAATATATAAACTATATTATTAAAAAAATGTTAGTTGTTTAAATATATATATATATATTAAAAAAGATTACAACATTCCAAATCCTAAACTGCCGAATAATGTATTACATAAAAATAAAATAAAATAAATAAAAATAGCATTATAACTATGCTGACATTATTATTTCATAACAATTACGTTATAATTGACTTTTAGAAATACTATTCAACGAAACATAAGATTAATTTATCTTATTATTAAGTGCATTGTTTAGAAAAAGAAAACTTAACTAGGGTATTTAAAACATAATTTAATGATAAAAACATATGTGTACATTTTATTTAGAATTAAATATTTAGTATGTGAAAAGTAAAATAATTTTATTTGATTAACAAGCAACTACTATTCAAAAATAACAAATTTTAAAAATTTTTAGTTTAAAGCGTAGAATGCGATTTGAAATTAAATTTCTGGCTTTTTTTCTTTTTTTTTTTTTCTTTTTTTCTTCTTTTTTTAAAGAGTCCTTCACAAGATGCTGATATATGGCTTTTAGGCTTAAAAAAAAAAAAAAAAAAAAAAAAAAAAAAAAAACTTCCAAATTGACAACCTAATTATTCTTTTTTAATTACAGTGGGATGACGTCTTTTAAAATGCTTTTTTACATTCGGAACAGTTATAAAATTTAAATTTTGTTCGCAAAATTTGCATAATGCGATTTTCCCAATCGGATCTTGTACGGATATACGACCATAAATAATTAATTATATTAAAAACACTTTAAACACACGTAAAATTAAATTTTATTTAAAAGATGCTAAAAAAATTATCCGAAGCTTTTGGGTTTAATAGTAAAGCTTCATCAGGGATTTTTATTATTTGTTTCCAATAAGCAGTTTTTAAATATTTTTTCTTTTCACAGTCAACTCTTATTTTAGAGATAATCCATAAATAATTAATTATTTTACTCATCATAAAAAAAGTCTCTTAAAAAAAAAAATAATAATAATAATAATAATAATAATAAATCAAAAAAAAAAAAAAAAATAACTGATTAAAATAAATAAGAAAATGAAAAGCGAAATACAATATACATCCTCTTATCGAATTTATCACCACATAAAAACACATGAAAAAGTTAAACCTTCTTAAGCACATTTGCATGCGTCACTTGCTATTACGCAATTTGAGTTCCATCTGCCATCATCATTTCAAATAAACAAATAATATCCTCCTAGCTCTACCTACCAGCGAAATCTAATTAAAAAACACCCCAATCCGTAAACATAAACAGAAACATCAGTCAAATTCTTCCCCTCTTGTAAACATTTCTGTGTTCTGTCAAACAAGAGAAACTTGTAACTAACTCTATGCTCAAACGATTTTACAATCCCATGGAAAGTAATAAACACCAAAAAATCAACTTCTAAGTTAATAGGCATAATAATATTAGCATGATGTCATAACGCCATGTTAAAATTATCTTACTTATTAAAATTATTTTGATTAATATATTTTACAAGGAATATTCCGTAATACATTCTAGAAAATATTATCATTACAAAATTATCGTTAAAAAAATAATATAGCTGCAGCTGTATTATATTTTTAACGATAATTTTATGAAATGAAAAGATATTACTGATTGAGAAAAAAACTGAGTAACAGAGTTGCATGGAATCATACTTTTTCAGACGTGAAGTGTCGAATCGATTTGAACATCTGCGTTCGGAAAGTGATGCGAGTCTGACTTGTTACTTCGCTATCTGTTTATGTATGATGCTGTATCTAACATGAGGTTTGCGGGAATAGTTAGACGCGAAAAGATGGTTGTTATATTCATTACTCGATACGTTTTTGTTACCGTATGACGCGATTTGAACTATTAGTTTTCGTATGATTTGGATTTCGGTAAAAGTCGGCGTTCATAATATTGTTTTTGTATTTTGTAAATCCATTGTATAAAAGAAATAATTCAAGCTTTTTACTTGCATGATAGTGTATCATATCAGTTTTGTCGCCAGAAATTCCTCGTCTGTTTTGCGTGCAGAGATAAAATTGAAAATATTATTTTTTTAATAGGATATTTTTAGTACTATATTACCGTGCTAACAGGCTACAATGCAATAATAATATTACTTATTATGTTACGTGAAATAACGCCCATCTCTACCATGGCGTAAAGAAAAAGAGTGGCCGGCCAAAGAAACTTTCGCTTAGAGACCAAAAGGAAATTTTTACTGAGCTGCATAAAACTGGAGCTTCAAGTTCGAATAAGCACAGGAATTACTAAAGTAACTTCTCAGACAATTTATAACTACATTAAGCACTCAGAGCTCTTTCAATATAAGAAGAGAAAACATCATCCATGCTGGAAGGATCACCACGTGACAGAACGCCTACAGTGGGCTCAAAACCATATGTCTTGAACTACAGAATGGATATCTGTAGTTTTTTCAGATGAGAAAAAATTTAATTTAGACGGCCCAGATGGATATAAATATTATTGGCACAGTTTGGAGAAAGAAGATGAAGTGTACTCTACTCGGCAAGTTGTTGGTGGTGGCGTGATGGTGTGGCTAGCTGTTGACTATGGCGGAAGGACAAATTTAGTGTTCGTAAGTAAGACGCAGAATCACAAAGATTATATTGAAACACTAAGCAGTGCGCTTTTGCCATTTGGGTGTGATCTTGGAGGAGAAAACTGGATTTTCCAACAAGATGGAGCGCCAATACACACCGCTAACAACGTTAAAAAATGGTTTCATGAGAACAACTTCAATGTTTCACCCTGGCCAGCCAAGAGTCCGGATATGAATCCTATAGAAAACATTTGGGCTATACTTGCTCATAAAATTTATCAGGGTGGACGCGAGTATGAACCAATTCACCAGCTCAAAGAAGCTCTTACAAATATTTGGGAAATTTTCTGTCAAAAAAGAATTCAGAATCTCATTGATTCGATGCCTAACAGAGTATACAAACTTATTAAAGCAAATAGGAGAATAACCCCTTACTAAAAACGTTTTATTTTAGAGATACAAGATGTGTCCGTCTACTTTTTTAAAGAAAAATTGCAGTGCAAATATGCACCATTCTTGTTTCCTGAATTTTTCCATTACATAATTCAAAAGAATTGCATCTATATCCAAAAAATATATGATGTCTCAAGAATATAATTATATTGGAGAAACGAACCTCATATCTATAATTAAAGAAATAAACGTATTACAAGTAAGTGCCCGTCTACTTTTTTTATGCAGTGTATTATTTTAGAAAAATAAAATAATTCGGTGTCTTATTTCATTATCTTGGACATAAACAATTATTTAGGGAAAAAAAAAAAAAAAAAAACATACGGAGAGACGAGTATTTGGCTTGCACTGAAGTTTATCCCGCAAAAATTCACAGTTGAATAAAATCCTTCATTACAGAACTGTGTGTATAAAATTTTGGTTTTGCTGCTCATAAAATTATTTATAAAGGGAATATTTTCTGTGATTTTAATAAATCACTTAATTTACCATAAATTAATACAATTATTCTACTGTTTGTAAAGATTGAGATTTTTTTCACATCTGAATAAATCCTTCATTAGGAAATAGTGGGTGTAAACGTCTTTGATTTTGCTGCATATAAAAGTCTTTATAAAAGGAATAATTTCTGTTATTAGAAAGATTCACATAATTTACAATAAATAAATACGATTTTCTACTGTTAGTAATGATGGAAAATGACATATAAACCATGTTGTAGGCGTTATTAAATAAGAAAAATAAATTTAATTTTTGTTAAAATGATTGTTATTTGTGGCTCTGTATTAAAAGTCGATGTAAATTTAGGCATATTTCTTGTTTTTTAAGTCTTAAAAAATAAAAAAAAATAAAATTTAATGAATTTTCTATTGTTAAGTTATGGAACATAATATTTTTACAGGGTAACATTGTATATTCAATTGGCATTTTTAATTTATTTGAAGAATATTTGTTACAAGTGTCTTTATTATAAAATACTTTTTATATTTACTTTTTACTAGGAAATTTTAATTCACTATAATAAAAATAACGTTTATATTTTAAATAAATTATTTATTAGTTATGGAACAAACATGCAAAGACAAAATGAAGAAATGCGTAGTAACCGGAGGAAATTGTGATCTGAAAGAAAAAGTGATTGAATGCATATGTCCTACTGGTTCAACATACGTACCCGATGAAGGCTGTAAAGGTAAGATTTTTTTTTTCTTTCTTTTTACTTTAATAAAGAAACATATGTATTATGAAAATTGAGTTGATATATAAATTTATTTTTATTATAGAGTTTTATTTTATTGTCTATCTTCTCTTTCGTTATTCTTTACATTTCATACTTCGATGTCTTTTTTCAATAGCCTTGACTTAACGACCATCTTCACTTACCGTAGCCGGAAGCCCGAGCCAATGTTATTCTATAGGGAATTTTTTTTACAGATATCTTCTAACGAATACATATTTTTTAATTCTGTTTTCACATTCAGAAAATTCCCAACTGTTAAATTGTCGGATCTTTTTTAAAAATATATTTATTTATTTATTTTATTTATTTTTTTAATTTTTAATATATATATATATATATATATATATATATATATTGAAATTGCAAATTGAAAAAAATTCACATATTGAAAATTCGTATTTTGCAGCTTCAAAATAAAACATAAAAAAATAATAATTTTTAAGAAAGGTCGTCATTTTAAAAACTAGGAATTTTCAGAATATGAAAACAGAATTTAAAAATATGTATTAGGTAATAAGTTATTTGTAAAGAAAAATTTCCCATAGAATAACATTAGTTCGGCTTCCAAAGGCGGTGAGTGAAGCGGGCCTTTAAAAATTAATT